>VDFB02033004.1:0-65134 GCA_007258455.2 Sequoia sempervirens
TCAATACGATGTTTGTTGGGTTTTATTAACGCTATATACCCTATATACTTTAGATTTGCAAAATAGTTGGAGATTCAACAATAGGAGGACTAATAGGTATTTTATCCATGATGGATTTTGACAACACACTTTTTGCTTTAGACACAATAATATTTTTATGTGACATAGGAGGGAGCTCAATAGTTTTTTTCAAGGAATTTATGTCTCTACCAACTTTTTGGGTTGACCTACTTGAAGATGAAATGTCTTTACAACATTTTTTTGAGGTGTTGGGTGTCGGATCTTTTAATTGATCTTGCAACCTATTGGTTTCTTGGAATAACATCTTGCATTGATTGCAAATTTGCATAAATAGAGGCTTGTATTGACGTTAACGTTAAGATCTTATTTCTGTTTCTTATTGGCTATCAATGTTACTTTGCAAGGTAACATGCCATTGGTGTATAATGTGGATATGATTACGAAGATTACACATGTTTGAGCTGGGTTGCACCAATAATGCTTATAGATGATACAATTCATGACATTTTGATGACTTTTGTTGTAAAATGGAGATGGATTGGTTCCTTATAACTCCAATAGGTTTCCTTTTCGTTATACTGCCATATTGATACACCAAACCTCTCAATATGCTCACCCTTTCGATATACCCATTAGTACATGGAAGAAGCCTATCTTGTAGATATACTTTATAGTATGTGAAAGGGACATTTAAGCATGTGAGTGTGGAGAGGTACATGCCACTTAGGCAACACATGAAAAGGATTCGTCTTATCAATGACACCTACTTAGAAATAAATTAGAACTTCTTGTTAGGATTTACATCTTACGATTGTGATGCATGGGAGATGGAGGGAATTAGAAAATGAAAATGTTCTTATTTCTCCTTGGCATTTTATAGGGAATAATTCACTAATGCCATTGTTGTAGCTTTCTTGGGCATTAGATGTAGATGCTTCAAGGTTATTGGTTTGATTTTCATCAAAAGAGATCATGTGCTGACAAGTAGGGGATATATTGTTAGGGGTCATTTGTGAAGAAATCTAGGGCTTTAGAACACTAAACTTTGCAAATTCCAGAAGTGTAGAAGAAATCAGATTCAAGTCACCAAGATTGTTTGGTGAATTGTTGATTGTAAGTTTCTTTGTAGGGTCCACCATGATTAGAACTATGGAGCTACATTAGAATTGCTATTGCAATTTTTAGCCATGACTACTATAATAATCCCAACAAATTTTAATTATAAAATCTTTAACACTTTCTGATTACCAAGGTCTTGTGAGAGCACAATGAGTGAATATTGTCATTCAACATGTTTTGATTACCAAAATTTTGCAAGGGCAAGGTGAGGTGTAATGTCCCCTTCTAGTCAGTGATTAGCTCAGTAGCTCTTCAGCCTATTCCGGAAGCCCGTAGGCTTGTTGAGGTGAAATCATGGTTTCCCTTGTTTGGAGGTTTTTTTGGCATTTCTCAGAATTTACTATTTTTAGTAAGTTCTAATTTTGGCTGTGATCCAGTTGGCAGCTTTTAGAGAGTTTCCATTTCTGTTGGAGCAGTTGAATAATTTTGGTTTTGGCTTTAAAGGAGCAATATTTGGAGAAATTAATTATTTCAAGTCATTAATGTTAAGTTTTTAAATTGACCCCTTGTCCTAATGTAATGACTTGAAGTTGTGTTTGAAAGGTGGTCATAAAGGGTGGACGCCTCATGGAGAAAATATTTGATATTTTATAATGTCTTTAATGCCTTGAAGTTTGGACGCCTAAAGGAGATGGAATTAAGTGTTTTAAAATTTAAATTATTTCAAAAAAAGGGAGAATAGGCTTCCCTTTCTTGGAGGGAGTTTTGAAATTCGAAAGGTCATCTCCAATTCTATAAAAGAGAGGCTTTGCTCCAGCATTTGATCATCCATTGTTTATGCTATTGTTATGTTGTCGAAATGATGGCTTCGAGGAATGCTTACCTCCTAGCATTTGTCCAATTTCATGTTTGAAAGATAACACCTAGTTGGGATTGTGACTGCTTCTCATCCAGACTAGCAGATTGAGCTTCACATATGATGAATTTTGGAGATTTCTATAGTTTTTGAGTTGTTGGTTCTATCATGGCTGAAGGTCGATTTTGTTTACAGCTTTTTGTGTGATTTTAATTTTGTTCTGGGTGTTTGCTCATATCATTTCTAGACTAATGGCGACCCTTCTTGGAGAAATTCGGATTTTATTTTGAAGTGTTCATTTTTATCTAGTGGAATCGCCCTTTCATGAAGGCCGTACCATGTCAAGAGGGCCTTGGAATTCGTGCTAAATTATATGTTGAGTTTTGATGCAGTTTTTGTATTGGACATTGGGCGCCATCCTCCTAGAGAGCATTTGCAATTCGTTTCAGTTCATTCAGAGGTTTTTTGAAGGTGTTGTGAGCAATTTAGTGTGTTACAGTTTGCTGGTTATTGTTATCAGATTTCTAAAAGTTCAGATTTTGGCTTGTAATTTTGTAATTGAAGAATAAGAGTTGGAAGAATCATCCTTCAAGTATTTGCATTGATTATGTCATTGTAACACTTGTAAATTGCAGATTTATTTCATTGTAAGGCTGTGAATTAGTAGTACTAATCTAGTCATTATTATTACTGCATTTACTTGTGAATTTTAATGCAAACACTTTAACCCCTGAATGGTTTACTGCTAGTGTGGAGGAAATTAATATTGTATTTACATCTTTCACCCACTGTTCAAGTGGCGAATCCCCATTGTTGAGTGGATGCTCGTTAAGTGGATGAATTGTAATAACTTTCCCCCCATTGATTAAGTGGTAGTGTGGAATCTTTTGCTCCCGCTGAATAAGTGGTCGAGCTTCTTTCATTTCCAGCATTGTTCTTATTTCAGTTTGGTTGCTAATGACCCCTTACCATATGCTATCACCTCGC
This sequence comes from Sequoia sempervirens, assembly GCA_007258455.2. NCBI lineage: Eukaryota > Viridiplantae > Streptophyta > Pinopsida > Cupressales > Cupressaceae > Sequoia > Sequoia sempervirens. Next base: position 2,924 of record VDFB02033004.1, read on the forward strand.
CTTTCAAAGGATCTTGGTGAACATTCTTGGTGAAGGTTACATTCAGTTTGATTATCTTTTGGAAGCTAACACTAATCATTGGCGCAGTGCTGGTTTATGTTGTGAAAAAATTGGGAAAAAATTGAAGGGGCATATTTCATGAGGGCATACAATGGATGAATATTGATTTATATATATATTATTCAAATAAACAACAATGCTTGAAAGATGCAGCAATAGATTGCATGAACCATAGTTGTAAAAATTGAACTCGGCAATAACTTGACATGCCCAAATTTTTAAAAAACTCGAGATTCGACAAAAACTCGGGGAAAAACTTGGCAATAACTCGGCAATTTTATCGACCATTTTAAAATACATTTTTTTAAAAAATATTCGCAAAAAACACATATTACTAAATTTGCAAAACATATTATTAATTTCCATCATATATAAATTAGAATTAGAGTTTAATACACATCACAAACCCCAATGGGGTTGAGGGGCAGTGCCCCTCATGGAGGCTTGGGGGTGACGCCCCCAATGGGGTCAAGGGGCAATGCCTTTGAAATGACAAAAACCTTTATGATGCACACCATTTTCACAATTTTATCACTTAAGAGCGAAATTAGGTGTTTGGTGCTTTTTTGTTTATAAAAATGCTTGAAAAATCATATTAATTTTTAACAAATTAAAAAAGACATTTTTTTTCAGTTTCAACTAATTTCTTTTTTTGGGTTATCCAATTTTTGAGCTTGGAATGACCTCCAATTTTCCATTTATTTATTTTACCCCAAATCCCTTAGAGCTAACAATAACAATCCATGGCATTTCAAAGTTTTGTATTTAATATAAGGTAAAAGTAAGGGTTAAAAGATTAAAAAACCTTTGTAATCACCTTTGCAGTTGCGCATGCTATCGAGTCCTAAGTTGCTTCAAAAATCCTTAAATCACATCTCGAAAATGTAGACAAAACCCTTCAAAAAATTTATGTTTGGTGATCCTAGTTTTTTTTTTGGAAATTTGGGTGAGTTTTTCCCCTTTTTTGGTGAAAAAATTGTGAGTTTTGGCAAGTTATCAAAAATAATTGTGGTGAGTTTCAAAAAAAATTGTTAGTGAGTTTTACTAAGAGTAACTCGCTGTCAATTTAGGCACGCGAGTACTTGCGAGTCCAGTGAGTATTCACAGAGTTTTACAACAATGACATGAACAATACAAATATGCTGGAGCTAAATAATTAATAAACATATTCAAATATGTTGGAATATTATCAAATAGACAACATATAAATTTGGATGAAATCTGCTATTACAATATGTTTCTGCTCCAAATACAAATACTTTCTAGAAAAAAAACAAAGCTTTTAGCACAAATACAACCTTTGGATGACATTGCGCATAGGAAACCAAAGGGTTTTTCTCCTCCGATTTGCAAGTTTGTAATGGTTATATGTTTGTTTGGCAGGTTTGTTTTGTAGTGACGTTCATAACAGATTGGACATTCAAATATGAAACATTTGCAACAAATAAATAGATACCAACTGATTGACCAAGGTATTTTATTTTATTTTATTCAAATACTATAGGCAGATTAGTGATAAAAAAATATGACAAAGTATTGCAGACCATCCTTAGCCTCCAACAAAGTACACTTCCTTGACATTCTGGACAAGATTTAATGCTGTAGATACGTTGAGTGAACAGCCACCATGTTAGAGTGTAGACCTGTACCAATCTAGTAAACCATCCAATCTTCACGTCAAAGATCTGAAATGATTCCTAGGCATCCAAGCTTCCTTCAACGTCCTTCTGGGAATTACATGCCAGTACTAATGTTTCAAATGCTTTGATGTTGTCACACAGTGATGAGAAATATGAGAGGAATGCCTCTAAATTGTCCCTGATCAGCACTTATCCACACAATGGGTTCACTAGAAAACTCCAACGATAGCCTTTGTAATCACGTCCCCCAAAAGATGTTTGGTGGCTAGCAAATATACCTGAAAGTCTCTTTTTATCTGCCTTAAAAATCTCAAAACCAATCAATGAGCCCTTTTAATCCCATGTCCCACCAAAGGCTCCTGCATTTGTGGCTTTTTTTTTTCTTTTGTGTCGACTATTTCTTTATGTTTTTGCATTTTTAAACTTTTAAGCGGGTTTTTTTTTTAATCCTTCCTGGTGGGAGACGGTGGGAGAAGTTGGGAGACTGTGGCAAGATGTCTCCTGCACGCAGGGACGTCTCCACCCACGTCCTGGTCCCTGTGATGCATCACAAGGGGCCAAAGATGCGTCTACCGACTACCCTGCTTTGATGTGCCTTGTCTCCAATAATTCTTTTATAGCCTTTTCTATTTCTTCTTTGTATATCCGTGGATTACATTATGGGTTGATTGTGACCAACATGGAGCTTAAATTCCAACTCTATGATGTGTGGTTGGAATCCCTTATTTGGTGGCAAACTTGGAGGTGTATCATTGAACAATACTTTGCTTAACCAAAATAGCTTGAATTTCAACATAATAAGTTCAATGCTTACCTAAAGATGAAGTAGTAGGCATGCCTTTCATCACAAAGGAATTGGCTGCCCATGCAATTTGTCCTTTATGGAAGGTCCTACCCATACTCTTTGTGATCACCTGAGGTGACCCTTGTGGAATGCCTCTAAGCACCGTGTCTTTCCCTTGGGATTTGAGGTTTAGCTCTATGGATTGATAATTTTGTGAAAATTCTCCAAGGAAATGTAGTCATTGTATTCTTAGGACCACATGTGCTTCCCCTAGTCCCACAAGATAGAAATCATCACACACCTTATAGTCACCAAAGGATAACTTGAGTTGTCAAATATAGAGTTGGATTTGTCTATTGAAATTATTGCCGTGGTGCATGAAATAGTGACTGTGACATTGAATTTAATGAAGTCTTCAACCTTCAATCCTTTCTTGACTACCAAGCCTTCATCAATAAAGGTTCAGGTAGCCCCATTATCAATAAGCACCATGATTCGTTGCTTAGATAACTCCCCATGAACACTGAATGGGTGATATCAAGGTGCCTGCGATAATTTTGTGAAAAATTTCCAAGGAAATGTAATCATTGTATTCTTAGGACCACATGTGCTTCCCCTAGTCCCACAAGATAGAAATCATCACACACCTTATAGTCACCAAAGGATAGCTTGAGTTGTCAAATATAGAGTTGGATCTGTCTATTGAAATTATTGGCGTGGAGCATGAAATAGTGACTTTGATATTGAATTTAATGAAGTCTTCAACCTTCAATTCTTTCTTGACTACCAAGCCTTCATCAATAAAGGTTCAGGTAGCTCCATTATCAATAAGCAGCATGATTCATTGCTTAGATAACTCCCCATGAACATTGAATGGGTGATATCAAGGTGCCCCCGAAAGAGCTACAAGTGTGCTACTGCTAGTGTCTACACAATCATCCACTTATTTTTTGGGATTGTGTTCATTGATCTCCTCCTTTGTAGCTTGTTGTAGCTTTGGTTCTTTAGGACATATCTCCTCATTAGATACCCCCTCAATGTAATGGACTTGGCCCTTGCCAAGGCATTTGTGACTGAGTTCCCGATGCTTCTTTCAAGAGAAGCATAACTTTTTCCATGTTCATTTTTAGTGTGATCATCCAAGTTCATTGCTACAAAGGCTGCACCTTTCTGAGGGTGTGAGATGAATCCTCCTTTCTGAAAATTACCCTTTTGTGGTCTAGTAGTGGGTGGTCTTGGGTGAGATGAAAATTTGTTTCTCAGTATAGATGATTCAAATGTCAAAGCCTACTTAATAGTTTCTTCAAGCTATGATGGGGGAAAGGCCTTAACTAGACCCTTGATTTTGCAAAGGAATGGTGGTGGGCATATTTTTCTAGATCTATAGTAGCCGTGTTAATAATTTATTCTTTCTTTCTCCACTGTTAGTAACTCTGTCATTCATTTTTGTTAGTTTTAATGATCAGATTAAGTGCACAGAAAATTAATTCAAAATCAGACACAAAGAGATACCCTGGGAAAACCCTCCTCTTGAGGGAGAAAAAACCCAGCAACAATATATCACTTATATATTGATATGTAAATCCAAGAATCTCCTTTACAAAGGCCGATATGAAGGCCAACAAGAGACGCTACAAACTGATGTAGATACACAGCAATGAGACTCAGCCTTATACAATTCTTCAACGTGCTCCTCTACAGAATTCACTCTATGAATGTGACGACTTATGATGAATAGAACAATGAATGAATGAATGAATGGCAAGAAGCATCATCTATATATACAATATGAAGGGAGACGTAACCATCCAAGAACACAAGTCGGCCTCACATAGAAAGGTGCGCTCCTTCATAAAATCGCGTCCAAGAAGATAGTCGGCCTCATTTAGTAAATCAGATCTCTTCATTAATTCGTGCCATTTCATAATTAAGTATAACAACCAATAAATGAATTATAACAACCAATGAAAGTGACTCTTCAAAGATCTCAAGTCGGCCAAGAATCATGCCACTTCATTAAAGAATAATCTCACAATTTAAATAGCTGTTTCAGGCTAACATTTAAATTGTCTTCAATCTGTGTGCGAGTCTGGAAGGAGCAGCCCGACGCTGCTAAGTAACATCAACAATTTTTGCCCTATTTGAATCCCTATCATGGTATCTTGAAACAAATCTACTCGTTCCTCATCTATTAGAGATCTTTTATTACTGCTCGTGATTCACAAGTTGGTAGGAAGTTAGGTTTGGTACCATTGTAATGACCTCAATAGTTTTTAATATAAAATATTTACCACTTTCTAATCACCAAGGTTTTGTAAGGGTGATGTGGGAGCATATAGTGAGTGAATACTATTATTCAACACTTCTTGGTCTGCAAGATCCCATGAGGGAAAGGTGAGAGCGTATGGTGGAAGAATAATGAGTTGTATATATATCATTCAAAAAACAATAACGACTGAGAGTTGCTGCAATAGATTGCATGAACAACACAAATATGCTAGAGCTAATAAATATATTCAAATATGTTGGAATATCATCAAATAGACAACATATAAATATGAGTCAAATCTGCTATTACAATATGTTTCTGCTCCAACTACAAATACTTGCTAGATAATAAAACAAAAGCTTTTAGTACAAACACAACCTTTGATTGAGATTTCCCTTAGGAAATGAAAGGGTTTTTGCCATATAATCTCCGAATCCAAGGGTTTTCATCTTTGAATTGATAGTTGAATACAAGGGTCAAACTATGACAACTTATATGAAGAATGACAGTTCTCTCAAAGGGAACCAAGCACCTCATATATAGCACTGATATGACACAAATTCCAATGCCCCATTTTCCCTCTAAAAAATAATAGCTAAAATCTTAATGAGATTCTTTCCTAAAAATAGCTCCCACTTTTTCATGTATACTAACTTATAACTCCTCATTAATGAGTTGCCACAGAATCTTTTATGAAGCAGCTGCCAAGAATCCTAGGGGTTTTAGCACCTCTTTCTTGAAATCCATGCCCCCATAAGCTATTATTATTTTATTTGTTGCTTCTATTTCCCCAAACCATGGCCCCTTCATTAAAACATTTTTTATCCTTATCGGAAAAAGAAAGATAGGGCCCACCTAAGCTAATTAATTAAAAAGGGACATTGCACCTATTTTTGGTGGATGTTGATGTTGGAGAATCACTATTTTGAGATGGTTTTCTAGAAGATCTATTTAGAGATGAGCTGTTTTTAGTTGACCTTCTAAGAGGTCTATTATTGGATGTTTGTTGTGTGTATTATAAATCTAGTTAAATATTCCTTGATTTAGATTTTATGTTTGTGGACAATTTTGTTTTGAGCTTGCTTCACGTGCGATCAAAGTATTGATAGCATAGAAACTTAAGTTAGCTTTTATTTAGTTTTGATGCAAAGTATCGTAAACACTACCAAATAAGTGCTGTTGGCACTTAGATTTGTGGGGAAGAGTAATTTTATGCTTAATTGCTGCTAAGATTGTTGTTCGAGAGTTGTGTCTCCTTAAGCTTTTGTATCTTATGACTTGAATATTTAGTATAGCTCTTTAAGCTTTGTATTGTTGTATTTGCTAAGATTGATAATTGTAGCTTTATATACAATTTTCATATTCAGTTTATTGTTCTCTGTGTATGCTTTCCTAAATCTGATTCTAGTGTGTACTCATCTTCTTGCAGCATCTGACTTTGGCTTTAAGGATTGTGTGTTTTTGTCCCATTTAGATTAGGTTTTTCACATTAGAAAAGATATCAAAGAATCTCATGTCTAGTGTAGAAGTCCTGAATTGCTTTGTCCCCTTTTAGTTTGTATTTTCTACATGCTCAAAGGTCCCCAGTAGTTGTAGGAATTTTTTATAATTTTCTGTGTAAGAGAATTTATCATTTCTCCTTCACTCTTCAACAAGGGAGCTTCCTGTGCAAATTCAAAGAAAGGTTTACTTTGTCCCCTATCTTGAAAACAAAAAAACAGGTTTACTTTTAGTTTGTATTTTCTACATGCTCAAAGATCCCCACTAGTTTTAGGTATTTTTAATAATTTTCTGTTTAAAAGAATTTATCATTTCCTTCACTCTTCAACAAGGAAGCTTCCCATACAAATTCAAAGAAAGGTTTTATCTTACGTGCAGTTCCTTTGTGTTGCACTGTAAAGTGCAAATTAAAATGCTAACATAGTTTTGACATACATAGGAAGGAGCAGTTGAGTATCACGCTTTCAATGCAAGTATTCAATCTATTTTTCACTTGTGAATGGATATTAGGTATTCAGACCTTACTCACATTTAAAGAAATTTCATCGTTTGTTTGCATGTGTTATTTGTTTAAATTAAGTTGTTGATGATGCTTTCTTAAGAAATTATAAAGGTCAGTTAAATGCTGTGGCAGTCGAACCCATTACAGACACAAGTGGTTGATTCAATTCACAATTTTTCAGAATATTAAGTAGGGAGAATGATTGTAATTTGGAATCAAAACCAATTTGTATTTTATTTTCTAACATTTTTTATTGTATAAAAGTTTAAAGTTTTTTTTTTAATTTTTTTTTATAATTCTGATCCAGAAAACAGCATTTTTTTTGATTCACAGATATTATAATGACAGTTTTTGTTGTTTAATTGACGCAGGACTCAAAATTTGAGTATCTATACAATTTCAAGCAATACTTTGATCAGGTAACTTTGAGGTAGCCTATATATGAAGTAAGAAAATCCTCATGTTCCATGTTTCAATATGGTTGTAAGTACAGATTTTAGTCTGTTGGTTTGTTTCTGGGAATTAATTGACTTTGGAATGCTTATGTTTCTGGCATTTTAATTTTTTTAAGGTGTGGAATGGTAATGTATGCTTTTTGAAAGGTGGTGCATTCGGAATATGAAATGTACACCTACTGTTATGGAAATTAAGGAAGATATTAATTATTAAAGACAAATCATCTTTGCCTGCAGGCCACCCATATTATTCTAGCGACAGATGCAGATGAGCCTGGCCAAGCTCTTGCAGAAGAAATTGCTCGACGTATTGGGCGGGAAAAGTCTCTTTTTAATTCTTGAACATGCTTTCATGTGTTTTTAGAATACTGATTCCTGTATGAAGCTTCATTTTATTTTTCTTTGTTGCTTACAATATTTGCCATGTACTTTCTTAGGTGCTCACGAGTTGTATGGCCTAAACTAACGGAAGACAAGTTATGCATGGATGCAAATGAGGTCTGCTCTTTTATGTGGAGCATTTAAGTTTTGCTTCTGTAATATGCCATTTATTTTAGTGTTGTGAATAAATACGTGACACAAATGGGACATTGTCTAAATTTTTTGGTGTAACCTTGTTTATTTTTATCTGAATAATAATGAATGTGTTAATCCTTTGCACAAATATAGGTTACTTTTCTGATTAATGCAGAGATTGCTATTTGTTTTCATGTTTTTGAATGCCACCATTGAGATTAATACATGGATAAATATACATTTTTATATTCTTCTTTTTTGATTTTTCTATATAAGGAGATTTTATATTTTATAATGATCTTATTGGTTTTCTGTCTTAATCATCACCTTAACTCAATTGACAATTTGACACTTCCAGCTAGTTTTCCCAGCACTAGGATATACAGGTTGTAAGTTCCCTGTGTCTGTCTTATTTCCATTTGATTTCAGCTGTTATTTTTCATACTCTCACTCCAGCAATCGGGGACAGTTTAATACTGCATTTAATCTACTGTCATTTGGATTATAATTTGATTAGGAAAAGCAAACATCTGAATTTAATAACCAGAATGTAGCATCTTGAATTTAAATGCCATTTCATCATTACAGGGAATTCAAGGAAACTCGTTATGTGGTGCAAGTATGAGTTAGTTAATGAATTTGATATGGAGGACATAGTGATGCTATTTTATTTCTAGGGGTTGAATATTTGGCACGCCGATGAAGATGTCTTCCTTGTGAAACTGAAATATATTGGAGATTCTAATGATTTAGATTATGGAGTGCAAGCCCTTGTCAACTCCAATTGTATGAAATTTGAAATTGACTTGTGATGTGTATCTATATTGGTTGATCCCATTATCTATAGGAGATTGGTTGAATCATCTATGCAGCTAGTCAATACCAAGTCTGGTATATCTTGTGCAATAAATTTTCTGAGCCTGTTTATTGTAGCTACATTCAAGGACTGCAAGGCTTGTGATCTGATATCTGAAGGGTACTTTCCCTTGTTGCCTTAGGTAAATAAGTTTGTATGTTGAGATGGCGAAGCATTTGGTACATAGGTGATGGGGGGATGTATCTTCATGGTTTTGTTGACTCAGATTGGGCAGGTGATGTAGGGACTTTGAAGTCTAATTTCTGCCATTGTTTCTCTCTTGTTACAGTTATGGTCTCTAGATTCATCAAGAAACCAGTGGCAATTCCTTTTACTTTTATAGAAGTAGAGTATATCACATCCTCTTCTGCCAGTGAGGCAACTTGGCTTCACATGTTGGTTGCTGAATTGATTGAGGAGATGCTAGTGCTGCTGATGCTTTATTGTCATAATCAAAGTTGCAGCAAACTCTATGAAAATGCTGCTTTTCATGATTAATCTAAGCATATAGAGATCTGATACATTTTCCCAGAGACACCTTAAAGAGGTATTTAGTGATCCTCATGTATTTCCTTTCAGAGTTGTGGGTTGCTGACGTGCTAACTTAGCCCCTACAAAAAGGTAAGTTTGAGTTCTGTAGAGAAATTTGAAGTAGTTTAAAATCCCTTACAAATATAAAGGGAGTGTCTATTTGCATTTTTGCAACAAGTTTTCAAAATTTCTTCTTTTGCATTTTCTATTTTTAGAAAAGGTTCGGATTTTGGACAAGAAGTCCACATCTACTTTGTTAGTTAATTTTGATGAGATGTCCACTATTAACACGTCTCTTTTAAGGAGGTACTTTCCATTTAGGATTTGATTGGGTTATGAGTGGTAGATGAATATAGGTCAACATCATAGCTAGTTGAATTTTGATTAGACTAGGGAGTGGTTTGAGTGTCATTGTTTGCATGCCATTCAAAATTTAGTAATTTGAAGTGAAAATTGGGGTGACCACATTAGGACTGTTTGAGGTTGAGTTAAGTGAGGTATTTTTCAAATTTTAATGTTGACAAGTTCAAATTCTATATGTGATCTTCAGTGAGAAATGTATTCTATATGTGATCTTCAGTGAGAGATGTTGTAATGCCCCCTTTTCCTAGGCAGTGGTCAGATGTAGTGGTCAGATGCAGTGGTTAGTCTACCAACTGATCCATGTAGGCTAATAGAGTGTTCAAGGAACCCTTTTGAGGATAATCTTGGCTCTTCAGCAGACCCTTTGGTGCTTATTTCAGTATTCTTTAGCTCAGTGTCCCAGTTTATTTGTGGTGCACCTTCCAGAGGCCATTCAAGACCCTTTGATGCACACTATTTTTAGTATGTCACTCGGATGTGTTGCTCATACTTACTATTTATAGTAAGTCACTGCTATGGTCAGCTGACAAATTTTCTATATTTGGCATGGTGGCATAATTATAACTTGGAGTTATATTGGTTAATATTGGTCCTATGCATTTAATATTAATAACGTCAAATAATAAAGTTAAATTAAATAATTTAACTTTATGCATTATTAAAATATTTTAAAAAGGGACTTTATTATAAAGGAGATATAAGTGATTTTAAAGTATACTTTATAATATAAGTTAAAGTGTCATTTAAAAAGGGGAGATATAAGTGACTTTTAAAGTATACTTTATATTATAAAGTTTTGCACCAAGATTAAAAGAATGAAAGGTGGGAAATGAAAGTAAATTAAATGAAATGAAAGACAAATGCAAATTGAGAATTATAAAGGGGCATTTGAAGCTCATTTTATTCATTCATGAATATCATTCTTGTGTTGGAGAAAATTGGTGAAGAGCTTCAGCAAGGGTTTGCTGGTTGAAAGCCATAGACTTTTTGAGGACGAAACCCCTTAGGAAGAATAGCTCGGTATAGGAGTGAAAGATCTCCCAAGCCAGCTTGCAGACAATTCCATTGCAGGGATTTTGCTTGTGCTTCATCGATTTGCAGGAGAGATTCAAAAGTAAGGGTTTAAAGGAGTTAGTGGAAATTGCAAACATTTTCTATCTTTCTAGAGCAAGAGGATTTATTGAGGGTAATGGAGAAAACCCAGAGCTGGTTGTATGTATGAGTTGCCAGGCAAGGTGGGATGCCATCATTCTTTCAGACTTCAGTATTGCTGATGGGCGTGAGGTTTTATAATATTAATTGCTGTTCAATTTCAGAATAGACGCGAGGTTTTCTGAGGGTTTATTGTTGAACACAAGCTGATTGTGGGTTTTAGGAGAAGTGCCATTGTTATTCATTCTCAGAGCTGGGTGTATACTTAAGTGCTGGGCATGGTCTTTGCTGTTTGGAAGCTGCTGTGTTGATAAACCAGCAAGTCGTGGCACTTGAAGACAAGGGTTGACCTGAAACAACCTTTTAAAGCGGTAATTATATGCTGCAATCTGAGTTTTCCAATCACTGAGTTTCATATATTGCTGTTATCTTATAGCTGCGTGCATTCTGAGTTGTTTGTCATTGCAATGTATTGATGAAAAATCAGAACTGAACTGCAAATGTTATTGTCATCAATTTGCTGTATTTTGAAAGGAATTTATAATCATATAGCTGCAATGAATATGGTTTCCAAACTGAAATGACATCACAAATGATGCTTTCTTTATACTGGACTAAATACATGTGAATTGCAACCTTTAAAGTCATTGGAAGAAAATCAGATTAGTTAGCTGGTGAGGTGTTTAAGGAGGTTTGTTCCCCTGTCCATTCTCTTTTTCTATGCTTATAATGAACTGTTGTACTGGTTGTTTTTATTTCCGTGCTTTAATTATAAATTGTTGTTTAGTTCGACATCAGATAGAATCATTATTGGAGTGTGGGCCTGCAATTTTACTGTTGTAATCTACATTTCCAGAAAGCTTGAATTTTGAGGATATCTCCCAATCAGTTTGAAATTGAAGTATGCTTTTCTTTTTAATAGCTAGAGTCTCTTAACTGATTTATCATTCTATCTTGTTTTCAAATTTGAGAAGTTTGTCTTGGTGCTGAAAGTGAGCATGTTTTCGATTTTAGAAATTTTAGATCTTAGCGAACAGATCTGCTACTACATTTATGTAGTTATTTGAATACTAAATATTGCCTGTTGGATGCTCAATTAACATTTTTATTACATCTTGATAGTTGAGTTCAAACTTAAAGCAATTGATTATCATAGAGAGTATGAGCATGGCAATTTCAAATATGAGTCTCTTTGTATTACTACAGAGGAGATTGGTTGCTCTGATGTATGTAGTTAATGCCAGCTAATTCACAAAACTCCTAGATAAACAATTATATCTTGAAGAACAGCTGTCAGGATACTTTTTGGATTCCATTTTATGGACATGCATTAAATTCCATTATGAAGTTTGATTAGTTGTAAGACTTGGTGAAGGTTACTAGAGATGTGCGCTTGTTTATTTGGATCCATCATATGTCAAGTATACATGCATTAAATGACATTATGAAGATTGATTACTTATGGGACTTGGTGAAGGTTACTAGAGAGGTGCACTTGTTCATTTGGATCCATCATAAGTCAAGTATATTCAAGGGTCTCATATGAGGAAGGAATTATTCAAGTCTAGGAATATAAGATATAGTAGTACCATTTTTTATTGGATAGAATAATTCAACAGATTCATAGAATAGTTCTTGATAATGAATGGTATAGGTGAAAAGAGTCCAATACATATTAGAAGAAGAAAGTGAAGTAACATATTCTGAATGAGGGTTTCCTTTTTCTTTGGAACACATGAAAACCACAGAAAAATGGGGCTCCATTCTGATGTGTTATTTGCAAACCCTTGGTCTTATTTGTAGCCTATATACTAGAGGTAATCAAATAGACATATGAGTTCTCAAGATTTGGGATATTTACTTGATATTTACAAAATGTTGGATCGCCTAAGAGATACTATATATGAGGGGGAGCAAGCATTATACATGCAGAAGATATGGCCCATTCTTCAAGTTGGGTGCGGATTGTATTGACACACCATTACACCTTGGTATGCATGCACTTAAGCCAAAAAGGTAGGTTAAGTGGCCTTAACGAATGAAATGAAACTAATTCCCAAATTTAAAACGCAATGATTTAAATTGTTTCCGCAGATTAATTCCAAAACTTTTATGCACAAATTTTAATATTATATTTAAAGCTCAAGTAAAGACTTTGAAATTAAATGCATATCATAAATTGATCAACAATTTCACTCAAATACATTCAATCATGTCATAAATAAATTATTAATTGAATAAGCTCAAAGATTTAAACACTTTATTGCTCAGACAATTTATTAAGATTTGATACTTATCTTTGGAAATGTACAGAAGAAATCTTCAACTATTGCTGGAATGGTCCTTGGTTCAACCTCTTCCGCCTGTGAGCAGTCTGGGAGGAAAGCAGACTTTGCTGCTCTACACGAGTGCTGGTTCCATCGGAACAATGCTCAACACTCGTGCCACAAAACCATGCCCTGGTCAGGACCGTCCTGAGTGCACGCACTTGTACCCCAGGTTGGACACCCACTGTAGGAGTGCCCCTTCTCCGCCCTACTCACAGCCTGCTAACCTTGAAACCCTATTCCCGCAATGTGCTCCACTTTATTTTCCTCTTTTTTTCATGTCTGTCCTTTTGTCCTTTTCCAAGTTTCACACGAATGATTTATATATCTTTTAAGGGGTGGTTTCCAAATTCATCACACCCTTTCACAAAGGTTTCCTTTTTAACAATTATTTAAATAAATAATTAGGCTTCCCCTTTTAAAGAATGTTAATGCAATATTCTTTAATCTCTCTTTTTACCAAAGGATTATAATATCCTTTATTTTTCTCCCCCTTTTTAATTATAAAGGGTTATTTAATAGATTTATTTTCTCTTGGGGAAAAAGTCTCATAACAACGAATGCTTGCAATGACCATGAGGTAAATTTAGTGTTTGTTGTTGCTACTTAAAAAATGTTTGCTATGGATTAGACTATTATGTTTCATGATCAAATTCTTCAATTTGTAGAACTCAATGGACCCTTGAATAGATAGGAAGCAAAGGAGGATGAACATTCCACGATTCTTCCTTGAGGATGCATCCTTGAGGTTTTTACCTCGTTTCCAAGAATTGGGATGACTTAGGGGTGGTGGGAAGTTTCCCCCATCACCCCCTTGGTCCAAATCTTCATAAGGGCTCATCCATGGGACAACTTTGCACATGTAAGTATTTTCCTATGGATGTTCCATTCTCGGGGAACATTTAGGGACATATTGCCATCCTTAGGGTGATTGAGGGACATCTAGACATCCCTTGATTGTCCTTGGGATGCCAGATCCAGACATCACTCAATTGTCCCAAGGATGGCAAGAAGTTTCCTAAAGTCCTAATGAAAAATAAATCCCTATAACTAAAAAACGCTAACCCTAAACCTAAAAGGAGACACCTAGGCTTCCCAATCTAAGATAATTATAGATAACCTAGCTTACATTCTATTGTAGTCACCGAAAGAGGAAGAGGAAGATGAAGATTAAGTACCCGCTAGACAATAAAAAGGAGCATGTTCATTGAACATAAATCAAGTGAAAAACCAAAAAAAGAAAAAGAAAAAAAGGTGCATGTGCCATGAAGGTTTATGTGGCCTTAAAGGCTTTAAGTTATACATGGGTGCCCCTCAGCATTGGTGAGGGCTGCTGCCTCAAACCTCCAGTTTGGTTTTAAAAAGGAAAAAATTAAGTTTCAAAATTATCAAACCAACAGTTTTGTGCTTACCTCTTGCAGGAATTGATGATTTTGGTCTCTGAACAAAACTGGGTGTTTTCTGCTGCTGAACTTTTCTTGGAAGCCTCATACTAATAAAGACTTTACATTTCCAAATCCTTATGGATCAAGGAGATACATATTATTGGTCTTTAGGAAAACTAAACTGAGTTTTGGTTTTGAAGGATGATGCTTTAAGTGGATTCATGTCATGGAATGACAGTATTATACCACTTAACATAGCTTAACTACGATGATAACATCCACTTCCCTTTATATGTATGTAACGCCAAGACTTAAGTATTTCACTAACCTTATCTTCTTAAGTCTGAGCAGTTGTTAACAGCCATCATGAGCATTCAACTTGTACCAAAGAACGTCAACCTTTAGCAGTGAATAATAGCTTGTATTGTGGTGTCAAATCCACTAATGGACTTCTATGTATGTTGTACTTCCTTATAATCTTTTTCTCAATTGTGTTAATGTATGTGTTCTTTCTATAAGTGAGTATGTACCCCTATTTATGTTTACAGTAGTGAAGCCGATTGGAAATAAATAATAATCAATATATGAGAGATGTGTTTGGTTTCCTTAGCTTGAAAAAAATGAAGGAGAAATGAAACACAACTTAGATTCCAACAAGGGAGAACTGAATACTTGGAGGTATTTGTAGAACTTGAATCTAGGAAAACCAATATTTTAAATGAATGAGAATGAATTGAACAACTCTAACTATGAGAAAACAGCCACAAAAAATATATTGCATGGACTTAAAAGAGTGGAAGAAAGAAATAATACAGTTTATAGAAGATATCGGATGATATTGAATTGGGTCATTAATTGCTGATTCATGAACTGCAAAAGCATAACTTTTAAGTAATATGAAATTTCACTTAAAGAAACCATAAAAACAATGTAAAAGGTAAATGTTAAATTTGTTTCTAGGTCATGACCAAGTTAGATGCTAATTTGGCAAATAAGTCCATCCTTATGGGATTCTACTAGGGAATTCCTTTCATTTACCTTACATAATGTTTAAACTTTTGTGCCATTTGGCGACAACCACATAACCTAGCTTGTCAGTAGACTCAACCTTGCTAATCCACTTTCATGCAGAGCATTTGGAAAGTGGCGGGTTGGAGGAAGTTTAGGCTATTTGCTATGTGTTAACAAAGATATCTGAAATTGGAACCCTATGCACTAAAGAATACTTTTATTTCATTTAAAAAGCTGGAAGATGGCAAAATGCATACTCTATATTATGAGTATGATGATCAAACTAATGAAGATACTTAAATACAAATGTAGATGGTGTTGCTAATAAACATAAGGAGATGAAGAAAGCAGCATGAGACGTGCCAACTAGTGGCAATTATGATGAAGATGCATGTGCATGCATTGTTGAATAAAGGAGGTGAACTTGAAAGTTGATGACCATACAAGCTTTAGGACATTATGATACAAATATCAAAGTAATAGTAGTTAAAGGTATCTTGACTTGTACCGAAAGATAATTTGTATCAGTAAGGAAAAATTGAAATGCGCTTTGCATTGCATTAAGCAGCAAGCTGATCAACACCAAACATTAAGGGTATTTTGATGGAGATTGGGTCTTTATACTTGTCATCATTACAATAAAATTTAATTAAAGAAAAAAATGGTCAAAACATGAAGTAGTCAGTCAAGCTTCATGGAGCGTCTAGGATTCGTGAAAATATTGGTTTTGTATCTTTTACGTTGGAATTGGCAAGATCAAGTCATATTCACAATTTTTTATATTGGAACGGCTTTGTGTTCATGCAAAATGATCTTCACCTTTGCTCAAAAAAGGTGGAGGGCTCTATTTGTCAGAAGGTGAGTGACTCAGATGAGATTGATCCGTATAGCAACTAAACTGTTTAGGATGAGGATCCTATGTTTATAGAACATGCGATTGCTGATTTTGAGAGGCAAGTAGAGGAGAGTGTAGGATAATCATAATCAAGAGATGTTGGATTGGATAATATCATGGCTGATAATAATGTTGACTCCGAGGAGGAGTTATTGCTTTGTAATTTGAGGGTGGAGCCGCAATTGACTACGAGGAGTAGGACCCTAACCATTATTAAGATGTATATTGAGAAGAGAAAATTTTAAATTGTTGTAACTTGCATGGAATTGTAACTTTTGATCATGATTTTCAATTGAGTTAGACTTTGTATGAGTTAGGCCTTGTCAATGTATCTTATTGCTTCGGTAAAGCCTCCTCTCAATGCAACAATGTACCCTTGGGAGATGTGTACTTGCGGCTCAACCAAACCTCCCTCCAAAGGTAGATGTGGCATTAGTATTCTGTAGGGTAGGCATTTATTTACCCCTTACATAAATGTGTTTGGATGAAGACAAATCTGAGTAGAGCATGTAAGATTACTGAGTGATCCGCTAGTTGCTGATCTATCTAAAATTTTCATGAATAGAATTATACTCTGTATGAAGATGTTGACTGTGAGGGATAGGACTGGCTGAGTGCTTTGTTTCCCCTCTGCTTTAAGCTGATGGGACAATGGTGATCCGATGGACAATATGTCTTTGGTTCAATATTTTTCTAAAATCATGTTTTATTGGGGAATTGACATCCATTGTCTCATTCAGGACTTGTCTTCCTCAGATCATATAGCCCATGACAAACACACTCTAACAGCCTATAAACTTCTGTTTTTTAAAGGATAGTTATTAGAAAGAACGTTGTCAAATTATATTAGAAATGACCCACATCGAACTAATGAACTGGTTAAGCAAAGCATTTTTTCGTCTAAACTAGTGAATAGGTGCTGTGGCTCCCTCACTATCACTTGACCAAATATCATGAGATTCACATCATATTAATAACAATTGTATTTGCATGTTGATGCAATATTGTACTCTTTTATTCAAATCTAATAGAAAACACTCCCCCAACCTTTTATAGACTCGTTTCATATGTTTATAACTGTATTTTGTATGAAATTTAAGTTGTTTTGAAGGAATTTATGTATTTATTTAATTGCTGAGTCACCAGGTCGGTCAAATTTGGGTCTGCCGAGTTTTGCTGCCTCTCAAGTTCTTGAACTATAGTGCCAACATTACAACTACACTATTGGCCTCTCCCTTGCTCATTTTGGAATTATTTTCACTTTTCTTGGATTATGATATCCAACATCAAAAGCCCCTTTTCTTACTGTTTTTTTCAATAGATTTTCACATTTTACCGTGATAAAAAGAAAGCCATTAATCATAACCCATTTCAGTATTTCAATTTTTTTTTTTATATTAGGACAGTTAGCATTGTGCGTCTCTTCATATGATAGGTTTTACAAGATACAACCTTTAATGATTTGATGCTTTGACCATCCATAGTGTTAGAGAAAATGCTTGTAGAAAAAAAAAATGATATTTTAAGATTAACATTTTGGACTACTAGAGTGGTGCATCATATTGGATTGAATGCTCATGTAGTGTACCTTATATTGGGGGATGGGTAGATTAATCATGACTAGGTTAAGGGAGCACAATAAAGACTTATCGCATTAGAGGGTTAAGTAAACACTTGCTTGAGATTTGTTGTTCAAGCTAGCATGACATTAAAATTAAGGATGAAAGGATCATTGTTATTGACAATCACTACATGAAGAGGCATAGAATAGAAATTGTGGAGATAAATAAGTTTGGAAAGAAACTTAATAGAGATGATTACTTAGGGAATAATCAAGTTTAGTGTGATTGTCATTGTTATTGACAATCACTGCATAAAGAGGCATATAATAGAAGTTATGGAGATAAATAAGTGTGAAAAGTGTTGGTAGATGGTCAGTGCTCCCCTCGGGATTCGTGACATGGACTAACCGCCTCCCGTGGATCCATTAACTCTGGCGGTTGTATTGGGCATTAACAGGTTGACCTTTTGGTAAAACGACAACTGTGGGGCCAACAATTGGTATTAGAGCCAAAGGTGCCGGGTTCGAATCCCCTCGGGTAACGCTGAGGGGGAGATTGTTGGTAGATGGTTAGCGCTCCCCTCGAGATTTGTGACACAGACTAACCGCCTCCCGTGGATCCATTAACTTTGGCGATTGTATTGGGCATTACTAGGTTGACCTTTTGGTGCAACGACAACTATGGGGCCAACAAAAAGAAACTTAATAGAGATGATGGCCTATGGAGTAATCAAGCATAGGAGCCCATCATCAATACAAATGAGAGATTATCCCATACTCCACAAAATTGAGCCTAGAATGCACTAATTAGCTGTGATAAATTTATCTAATGCCATGCATGACAACTAATCACATTCATTAATGATTGTAATTAGGTAGTTGCATTTATTAATTTTTGCAATCACTAGCTATATTAATATTTTATTTTCTAGTGAGTCCTCTTGAGTCATCATGTACTTGACTAGAGTTACCTTAATAAGGAGCTCCTAGTCCATCTTTTTAACACTTCTTTTCTCTTGATGATGAACCACTCAAGTGGTCCAAAATGTAGATCCTAAAAATATGACATAATTTTTTTCATTTCCCTATTTCTAATTAAATTAATTGGGGACCCATTTCTTTATTTCCTATGGACTAAGGTGATAAAGTTAAAGAAATAATTTTAATAGTAATATTTTAAGTTGGTCCTAGTAACTTTATTTTAAAACATTGAAAAAGGATAATTTAAATATTATTATTATAATAAAGTATTGGTCTAAATGGGGACATTATAAGGCCTTATATAATAGTTTATTAAAGTGTTTTTTTTTTTTTTTGTTTTGAAGGGGCAAATTTTTTTTATTCAAGAAGATCAACCAAGTATAGCAAGAGGCCCAAATGATCATAGTCATCCAAAGATACATCACTACTAGACTCCAAAACAAAACGATGCAAAGACGAGCCAAAAGCCAACCCAATCCAAAAGAAACACTCCAACCTTAACACAAGGCTACACCTTTTGATCCTCATGAAGATATCCTGACAAAGTGTTGCTTTTATCTTGAACCAATTGCCTCCATTGTGCCACCTTCCATGCCCCCTCTACCCTCAGAGGCCCTTTTAGCAACACAATTAGCAACCTTGTTCCATTCCTTGGGGATGTGAATAAACGAGATGGTTTCAAAATTTGAAGCAAGATGGAGAATTTGCTTCACAATTAAAACCAATCTCCATGAAGAGTCTTGAAAGTCTCTCTTATTAAGTAGAGAGAGCAAAATCATGGAGTCTGTCTCACAAATCACATCTTGCCAACCCAATTCATAGGCTCTCTCCAGAGCCTTAAGAATAGCACAAGCCTCCATCTGATTGTTAGATTGCACTCCCATATGAATGGAGAAGAAAAACTATATGGACCCCCTACTATCACAACCAACTCTTCCGATCCTAACATCACATGGATTTCCCCGAGCAGAACTATCGGTGTTAATTTTGAGAATACCTTCAAGAGGAGGACACGACTTCCCCAATCTATTCATGTTCGTAGAAGTTTTTAGTCTGATTCCCCTATACACCTGGGGGCATAGTTGGCAGACTCGCAGAAAACTCGCGAGTTTTTCCGAGTTTTTTCGAAAAACTTGCGAGTTTTTGCCAAGTTTTTAAAAAAACTCGGCAATGCAGAACTTAAAGCTGAAAATGTCTTTTTTGATGTTTATTAAGCAATTTTTTAAGTTCCCGAGTTTTTCCGAGTTTTTGGCAAGTTTTTTGTTGGGGCGAGTTTTCCAACTATGCCTGAGGGCCTAGGGAAGAAGAAAGCTCAAGGAGAGAAGCTGTATGCATGGCTGAGGATGACATAGACTCTCCCAAGTCAAATTTAGATGAAATATTTTCTTTAAGAACACTCATCACCTTGTATCGGACTTGCAAAGCCACCTGCTGACACTCTCGGAAAGTGCGTCGATTTCTCTCCAACCAAATCTGCCAAATAATGATGGATGGTCCCAACTCCCAAGCAGCCACCAAACAAGAAGCAGATGCTGGAGGAGGTCCCTAGTTCTCCCAAAAGTTCTACAAAGATAAAGCATACCTAAACGGTCTTTTCCAAATCTTTGACCAAAGTCTCTGAATTTCCAACACAAAAGTACTTTGAAAAAACAAATGATTTGTACTTTCTTCACTATACCCACATAGAAAACAAAGAGACGACCCACAAAAACCTCTTTTCCTGAAGATTTGTTATGACTCAATAACCATAAGAACATATCACACTTGGGCCACCCGACCTTATTCTAGATGCGTTTCCACCAAGGATAAACTCTCACATCAACATGATGGGACTCCAAAGCAACATACCCTTGGGCAACATAATAGGTACCCTTAGACTAATGCCCTCAAGCAAGCAAATCACTGCCCTCTAAAGAACAAAAAGGCCGCTTACCAAGAATAGACACCAAAATATCTCGCTCTTCTTGAGAACCACCTTCAGGCCAACTTTCTAGATTTCTCCACCGATAGACCAAAGATCCTTCCAAATGAGAACATTTGAAACTCAAACTACTCACCTTGGACCACCCAACACCCACAAAAATCTCACTTAATGGTCGGAGATGAGGGTGACCATTCCAAGTATCAATCCAAAAAAAAGCTTGCTCCCCTTTTTGAATGATCCAGAAAAGGCCTTCGTTAATGAGGGTCGAACCCCTTTTAATAGTGCTCCGAATCATCGAACCTTTACCAGACAATTCCATTCGAGGAATATCCTCATTAGCCACTCCTAAGTATTTGTGATTCAGAACACGAGCCCATGGTTGCTTTGGAAATTTACACCACCTCCAATATAAAGCATGACTATTTAGCTCCGATTGCCTAAGCCTCAGGCCACCATTCTCCTTTCGTTTGCAAACCTAGTCCCAACTCACCAAACTCCATTTCCGAGTGTCAAGATTCTCTGCCCATAAGAATTTTCTGGCAAGGGAGTCAAGCTCCTTGAGTACACTCTTGGGAGCAGATAACACCATGAACATGTACAGAGGGAGAGCTTGGAGGACGGAAAACACAAGAGCCACCATACCAACAAAAGATAGCCATCTAAAGGTCCAGTGGTTGACCTTAGACCGAAATTTGTCCAAGATCTTCTGCCAATCAGTCCTCTTCAAGGTGCCAGCATGTAGGAGAATTCCCAAATACTCCAAAGGAAGTTTTCCAATCTGAAAGTGAAGAATGTTGGCAATTTGTTCTAGATCAAAGTAGGAGTATTGAAGAAAAGGATTTGAGACTTACCCTCGTTGATCTGTTGGCTAGACGCAACCAGATGAATAATTAGAACCTTCTTGAAAGTAACTACCTCCTCAATTTTAGCAACACCCATGAGAGCAATATCATCAACAAATTGGAGATGACTCTGTGCATCCAATCCATGCGCCCAATTCCAGCCATGAATGGATCCTATATCTCTATGTTGTTTCAACAACCTCCCAAATCCTTTAGCCATCATAATAAGCAGATAAGGGGAAAGAGGGTCCCCTTCCTGAGTCCTCGGCTTGCAGAAAAGGTAGGTGAGGGGGATCCATTAACAAGAATAGAGAAAGAAGACGTGGTCACACAACTCATAACCCAAGAGACCCACTCTGCGTGGAAGCCAAAAGCCAATAGCAGACGTTGAAGGAAGGACCACTTGACTCTGTCATAGGCTTTAGACATATCCAATGTAATGTCCCTTAGTCAGCATCAGGTGACCAGGGGTTAGCTCATCACTTGACCCTCGTGAGCTAGCAGTTGTGTTTAGAGGGTCCATCTGGACTGTTTCCCCGGTATTTGGGACATTACACATGGTAGTGGTTTCCGTGGGTTCAGGTTCTAGCATCTGCATTTTGTTCATTGGCTTAGTTTGGACACTTACTATTTATAGTAAGTGATATTTATGGTTATACTATTTTTGGCAGGGCACCTGGACTCCTGACCTTGGCAGTGACATGAGTGGCACGATTAATCATGGCATATTTAATAAGTTATTAATGAGGGAAGAGGTATTAATGACATTTTAATAACAATAAGTTATATTATAAAGTTATTTATTAACTTTATAAAAAGGGGGCCACTTAAAGTGCATGAGGCAATTACCCTCATTAAGTGATTAAATATTATTTATTTTGGCCAAAGTCCAACTTCAACTTAAAAGTGGAGTTTATATTATTTTTTAATGACTAAAGAGCCACTTGAAGAAATTCAAACTTCTTGAGGAGGTATATAAAGCTTCACTTGTAAAATCAACTTCATTGTGTGAAGACTTGATTTTGCATTTGGCTGAGTTTCAACACCTGAAGCTGGGGTTTCAGATTGTGAACACCATTGGAGAACGTTAAAATCTTCAATTGGGAGCTGATTTGAAGTGGTGAAAGACCCACTGAATTTTGGCCATTGAGAGGGCTTCACTCAGAAGTCCATTTGTGCAGATTGAGATAGATTTTCAGAGGTTTTGAAAGCTTTCATTTCCAGACTTGGCTTTATGCATCAGACTTGTTAATATCATCAATCATTAATGATCTTGGCTGGGTTTGAAAGAGTTTCATTGGCTGGCTGGGCCGTACCATCTCTAAGCAAGACGTCTTTCATTGGAGACCAATCGCCCTTCTTTTGAAACTGTTTCTTCTTGTTCAAGGGACGGCTGTGTTGGAGTTTCAAGGAGCAAGCAATAGACATTGGGAAAATAGCTTATATAGCTGCAACAACAAATCAGACCAAGGGTTAAGGCGTCATCTCCAGGTTCTTCTCATTATTTTTGTATATACTGTTTGCATGCCAAAGAATAACAATCATATGATAATAAAAGATTGATAAGAGCTGTTTGGAGAAATAAAGATTGTTCTTTTGCATCTGCATGTTATTCTATGTTAGCTGTTCAAGTTTTATTTATATCAGCATTTTATCTTTCAAGCATTGCATCTCTCAAAAACACAAAAAAAAAAAAAAAAACCACAAAAACAAACCCAAAAACCATCAGATCAGAATTTATATCAGCAAAAGAAAGTTAATCAGAGGGTTAAGCCACCCGGGCTTACTACATCCAACTTAACGAACTTGGCTTTTTCTTTGGAAGAGGACATGGGATGAATAGCTTCAGCCACCACCACTATACCATCCATAATCTACCTACCCTTAACAAAACCTCCATGTTCCAGAGAAATCAAGGGGCTCAAACACCTCTTCAGTCTTTTGGCAATCAGCTTAGTGATAATCTTGTAGGTCACATTGCACAATGCAATAAGCCAAAAAGAGTATAAGGAATTGGTGCCCTCTTTCTTTGGATTTAAAGCAAGAAAGGTGGAATTAATATCCTTGAGCATTTGCTTGTTTGTATAAGACTCACAAACCACCTCCAATAGATCCACTTTGATGGTATCCAAACATTCTTGAAAAAACTCAATGGGAAAACCATCAGGGCCTGGGGCCTTACCTTTCTTTATCTGAAAGACTATATCTTCAAGTTCCTCCAAAGAGATGGGCACTAGAAGAGAGTTATTCATCTCCACTGAGACCAAGGGGGGGATGCAAGCCAAAACCAAGTTCCCCTCCTCCAAGGTAAGAGGAGCATTCTCTGAGAAGAGAGGAGAATAGTATCGGACCACCTCCTTTGTAATAGCTTGATGCGAATTTAGTTGTTCCCCCTGAACCAACATGAGAGAGGCAATAATATTCCCACCTCTATGCGCCTTTGCCGAATTGTGAAAAAGGGTAGTGTTCCTGTCGCCTTCTTGAAGCCAATCAATAAGAGATTTCTGTTTCCAAAAAATCTCCTCCCGCAGCTCCCATTCAACAAGCTCCCTTGAGCATGTGGTTTCTTTCTAAAGAAAATCCATTGTCATCCCCTCTTCCTTGATTTTGAACGTGATGCTATCTAGATGAATTTGAATCTATTTCCACCTATGAAAGAGGTGACCAAAAACCATTTTATTCCATTTCTTAAGCTTGAATTTGACAAATTGAAGCCTCTTAAAGAAAGACAATATTGCAATACCAAAGGCAAGCCTCCCTTTAGACCACCACTGCTCCACAAGTTGTTGCTAGCTAAGGTCCATGAGCCACATCAGTTGAAATTTAAAGGGGGGTTTCTTAGCCACAGAGAACCGAGAGGAGTAGAACTTAATCGGCCAATGATTTGATCCTTTCCATCCCAAGATCTCAGAGGAAGAAGTCCAATTATTGCCAACCCATTCGTTAGAGACAAGAAACCTCTCAAGCCTCTCAGAAATAGATCCCTCCCCACATCTTCGATTATACTAGGTAAAAGTTCCATTTATGGGTTGAACATCCACTAAATTAAGAAACCTGATATTGTCTTGTGGCAAGGAAGAAGGCCCCAAATGGCTAACTCCCCCCAAATTTTCCCCCAAGTTGCATATAAAATTAAAGCCTCTTTCCAAAATCCAAGGACAAGAAGGAGCAAGAGGCCGAATAAATCTGATGTGAGACTAGAGCAGAGTCTTACTTGAAAAATCATTAGGCGCACACACACGGGTGAGCAGAACCACTGCGCCTGAATCAAAACAAGACGCCAATAGAGAAAGAGAGTTCCTACCCGCCATCCACTAGAGAGGTGAGATCCTGCAGGGTTCCCATATGCACACAACACCTCCAACAAAACCTTGAGAGCCAACACATTGGCAACAACCTCTCCAAATTTTGGATGCAGTCTTCATCATATCTTCAATAGGAAGCTTGGTATCTTGAATGAAAAAAATATCTAGTTCGTGATCACAAACTAATTCACGAGTAGCCTTTTGTCTAGGGATGCTACTCAAACCCCTAACATTCCAGGATATCACAATCATTTATGAGAGGAAGCAAAGTGGGAGTCCAATGTCTTAACAACATCAATTCCACCAAAGACTCCTGTAATCTTCATCTTCTCCATGTCCTTTTTCCTTCCTACTTTAGCCATCTTATCACTAGTCACTTTCTTTAAGCTCTTTTGGTGGATTCCAAGGAGTGGCCCATTCTTCTTCTTACCATCACCCTTGAGCCCAAAATCAGTCTCCAACTCATTTATCCCTTTAGTACCTGTGTGGTTGTGAGGAGCCCCCTCCAAGGGGTTAGGGACCAACTCAACCACTAAAATCCCCACATTTTCTTGCCCAATAGCCCCCAGCTCAATAGGGGACGAAGGAGCAACTCTTTCCTTTGAGACTTCATACATGTCAACTTTTGGAGTAGGGCTCTAAGGGTATTGACCAATAGGATCCAATCCTTGAAAAACCCGAGTCCCAAAGCTATGATCATGTTCCATTGAACCCAACTCTTCAAAATTTTCAAGAACATCAAATCTGTTACTAGAGGTCTCTATGCCTTTGTTTTGGTGGTTTCACACCTTTGCTTTCGACCGGGATTTCATTGGTACAATCCTATTTTAATCAGGCTCCTCAATCTGTAGTGTAGCTTTTCCTTTTTCTTTGGGATTATTTGCATGCACACCAGATGGAGGCAGTTGGGTTTTAGCTCTCAACTTGGGACAGTTCCTTTGCAAATGCTCATATTCATGACAAGTATGATAGCGGAAAGGAAGGGCTTGATAATCCACCTGTTGAATCCAACACATGTTTCCTAACCTGATTTCAAGAGACTCCAGTAAAGGGTTATTTAAATTGATTTCCACACACAAACGAGCAAAAGAGGTTACCCTTTGGTCAAGTGTCTGGCGAGAGGGGCCCAAGGGCTTCCCTAGAACAATTGCTATATAGTGCAAGATGTCCTTGTGCCAAAACTCCATTGGAAGTTGAGGTAGGCAAATCCATTTAGGGATCCTTGATCGAAACTCTTCTGTCGGATCAAAACCTAGATGTCATGGTTTGATAAAATGTCTTGCCTGATTGTGAAAATACGGGCCCTTGATCTTCAATCCAAGAGAATACCACAAAGAAAAACCATTAGCACCCAAAATGATTTCCCAGTCTCCTTCAGGATTCCAATTGTTATAGACCCAAGTCTTCAAAAAGGGCAAGGAAATGTGAACTGCCATAAATTTGTAGATAAGCACATGCTCAGATAAATACAACACATCCTCAGCCACAACATTTGGGTTGATCACCACCACTGGGTGATCTTTACTTCTTTCCAAACACCCATTGGGTTTTGGTCGTAATCCTTGAAATTGATTGTTCTTCGACTCCTTTGCCGCATGCAAGAGGAAATTTTTAGCATCCTCGTGTTTAGATGATGAAGAGTCACCGCTGGCAATAGCTTCTTTAAAGGATGACACACGAGGGCCCCCTGGACCCCCAACATGGGCCATGCAGCTTGCACAACCAAGATCCACAAAAAACACACAAAAGAACAAAAACACGACACTGAGGAAGAAACAAAATGGATCACCAACGGACAACAACCTGCATAGATACACACATCACCGAAGCACCCCAACCAGCCCACACCAATCACGCAGGGCCGAGAATAGGCAACAACCAGGTGCGGCTAGGGCCTGCAAACTCTAGCGCTAGCCAAACAGATCGTGCCCGTCGACATTCTCTTCAACCCTCCCCATGTTTATTAAAGTGTTTTTGAACACTTTTGGAGGGAATTTGTAGAGGGGAAAGGAAATCCAAATTAAAGGGGCCAAAAAGGAACTTATAAAACAAAGAAAATTGCTCAAAGGAAATCATCCATTGTTTATGAAGTCAAAATCCCCTTTTTATTTGATAACTGGAGCGCTTTGTTCATCTATTCCTTCTGAGGACGAAAACCCTTAGATTGCAGAAATTTGGAGGACGAAAACGCTCTTGGTTGTTAGGCAAGAGCAGGGGACAAAATTCCTCTTGTTCTTGGAGGTGGTTTCATCCAAGAATCACAATTGATCTGAGAAGATTACAGTGTGTTTGTAGTTTCCAGTTGGTGTGTAAGTTATGCGTGTTTGCATTTCAGCTTAGTGTGTTTATTTCAATATTTCAGCTTGATATTGTGCTGCTATAGTACCCTGTTATTATGATAAGTATATGTAACAGCAGTTTGTACCAGCATATGAGATTTTGCATTTTTATCAAAGTGTTGCTGTTCTTATATTTTTGTTTTCCAATATTTTGATATTTTGGTGAGTTTGCTATTCCAAAATGTCAATGTGATTGCCACTGCACAGCATTGATTATTCAGCAGTCTATGGTGATAATCATATATATTAGATTTTATTGTTTACATGTGTTCATTAGGGTTTAATCATTAATCCTCTTGCATCTATATTTGGTGCTACCATTTGACAATAGTTTATATTCAGTTATTTGGTTTGGCTTTCCTAGGCACTTCCATGTATCTTTGGGCAGTACGTTAACTCCCAATCCTCCATCGATGATAGTGTTTGTCACGTTCTTCTTTGCAATCTCGATTTGGACGACAAATGACTTCTTGCCTATGTTCAACATCAACATTGGGTCGATGACTTTTTCACCCTTGGGTGGCGGCTCTATATCATGTCACTGGCCATGTTTGTGATTGCCACTCTTAGCTATGGCATGGTTTGAAGTAGGTCTGTCACCTTGATCGGTATGGCTGTTTGTAGCACCTGCAGTACTATGTTCTTTTTTGACTCCTACTGCAATGAGCTACTTGCAGTTCCATTGGAGGTTCTTCATTCTTTTTCCATCTTTTGTTCTACTTAGGCTTTGGCTTCACGAAGTTGTTCCTTTTCTATATGAGGGTTTGGATATACTGCCTTCTTTGTTTGTGCTTTGGTGATTGCTAGAACTTCCTCGTCTTGCTCCTCTACTAGCATGTTAATGCCTTTTTGCTTTGAGCAGTCAATGTCTTCATGATCACTCGGTCCACATCATTTGCACAACATTCTTGATTTATTTTGATTGCTTTGGCATTCCCTAGTGAAGTGACCCCCATTTGTTGCATTTGCGACATTGGATCATTGGTCTTCCCTTAGGCTCATATTGAATTTTGCTTCTTGGTCCACTATTGTTGAATCAATTATTATTTCCCTGTCTATTATGGTATACACTAGGAGATGCTTTAGTGTTATTTTTTTGTGCTTTTGGAGGTGTGGTCGAAGAGGTTGATTGTTCCCCTTCAGTGAAGAGCACTTGTGTGCTTCTTGTCTTTAAGTTGTATGGACATTCCTTGATGGAATGTCCCATTACTTGGCAAATGTCACAAAACAATTTTTTTGAGCAGTTTACTTTAGTGTGACCTTCCACCTTGCACTCGATGCACCATAATTCCTTGCTTTCCTTTGTACTTTCTTGGCTTTGAGTTCCTTCATCATTCTCATCATGTCTTTTCTTAAAGCTTCAATCGTCTTTGATTCACTATCGCTGCTGTTGTCGTCTTCCATCTTCCGTCCTCCTCTTCCCCCAAGATGTCTTATTTTCACTTTCAATGTCCATCACCTGATTGTAGGCATCAACATACGATGATAGAGGCATCAAAGGAATCAATCCTTCAATGAACCATCTTTTCTTCAATCCATCAACCATCTGGTTTTCTAATTTCACTAGTAATTCCTTGAGACTACGATTATAGGCTCGTATGTTCTCATGCTTTCCGTGTTTGGTATTCTATATCTTTGCCACAATTTCATTATCATCTTTTAGGAGTTTGAATTCCTCTTGGAATTCTCTTTTCAATGCACCCCATGTTTTTTTATGTGTTGCACCCAATTCGTTATACCAGTCTATGGCTATACCTCTGAGAGATGTTGGAAATGCTCTTAGCCAATATGCTCTGTCATCTTGACTGTTTGCTACCCAAATTGTCTCACACGTCTTAAAATGCCTTACAGGGTCCTTCAACACGTTTCCAGTTAACATTGGAGTTTCTGCCGCTCTACATTCAAACTTGCTGGGGGAGTCACCATGTTGCCTCCCTGTTGCACCCTCTGTGAGCGTAACTTGTTTGGAGAGTTTTGATTTGTACGTTTCGGTGCTTTCCCTACACTCTCGGACATGTCACAATCCTTCACTAATCCCTCTTTAGCGTTCGTCACCCTCATGTTGCTTTTGGGGCTCTTCGATGCTCCCTTCGTCCTAGCATTATCAGCTTCAATCTTGCAATGTTCGATTCTTCCGTCCGTATCAAGACTTCAATCTGGCATATGGTCTTTGTCAGATTGTCGGTATGTTCTCTTTGGCCTTCCCCTTCGGCCGATTTTAGTTCTTCGACGGTTTGGTTGGTTGGTTCTTCCTTGCCTTCCCTTTCGTTTGACATGAACCTTCTTTGTCCGACATTGATGGTCCGGACGGTTCTCTTGGCGAGGTCAGTGTTTTCTTCTTCACTTTCCCCTTCATTCGTCATTGATGGTACAAATGACTCTCTGGTTTGGTCGGTGAGGTAGGTGTATGCTTTGTCAGGAAGTGGTAAGTGTCGGGCTATTTCTATCCACTCTCCCTTTGAGCGTGCTCTTGTTGTGAAGGTTCTCTTTCTCTCGCAACTATGGCTTCTGCTTACTCTTCGACTTCTGCTCTTGGGTGGACTCTGGGTTTCTCTTAGAAACCTTTTGCCTTCTTCAACTTCACCCCTTAGTTTTCTTCACCATTCTCTTTGTTCTTTTATTCTTAAGGATCTTTTGATATTTTGGTCTATTTATTTGTGATTACTTTGTATTCCATTTTATTCAAAGTTAAGGGTGTTAATTCTTCGGGGTACGTTAATGGTCGATACTACGTTCTTGTTCTTCCCTTTTGTTCTGTTGTTCATACCGTTGTAGTATTTGTTGTCTACGCTATTCTTGGTCTCTCTTAGCCCGAAGATCTTGCAAGATGATGAAATGCCATGCAATAAGTCCTGGTAGTCTATCGAGAAGATGAGCAACCTTTGTGTTGATGGTTAGGTTGTCCCAGATGGCAGCCTGAGGGACCTGTCTCTTGAGAGCTTCCCTCTGTATGTGTTCTTTTAATGAAATGTCCCATAAGTTTACCAAGCCTCGTGTCAACTCGTCTTCCTTTTCTTCATTTGCTTGGACTGGTTCTTCGGCTGGCTATCCCATTAATTCGCCATGATTCCCGTCTGTGAGTTATACTTTGCCATGTTCATATCGGCAATGATGCCAAATGTTTACTTGGTAGTTCTACTTGAATGATTAACAGAGAGTAAACAGAAATAAAATAATAACAGAAAATAACAATTATTTGTAGTAATGTTTTAGGAAGATGTGTCTTTGTATTCATTCATTCAACAAATGTTCAATAGTTACAGGATACATGCATGCTGTCCCCAACTGGAAATGCATTACCAGCATGTTAATGACAAGAATAAGAAATGCAGTGGCATAGATGAAGTTACTCTCTCTCTCTCTCTCATTAAATCTTTGGGCCAATAAGTAGGGAAAATGCATCATCAACCATTCAAATGTGTTATTGTATGCTGAATGGTCAACAACCTTTGCTGTGTATCTTTTTCTTCTAAGGTGATAAAATTGTTGACTATTATGTTTCATAGGAAACTGAAATCTGTTTGAAATTTTTAGTGGAACATCTCATCAATCAATAGCTTCTTCGTTATTTGTTTCTCATGATTATTAAATAATGGTGACTGCCTGCTTGAAGAGACCATGTTGCTAGGGCTATGAGTGCAGGACTATTACTTCACGGTTGTGGCAAGATGTAACTCTTTTGCCATGTAGCAGAGGTTAATTGTTGAGCTTTACTGTCTGCACTCAAAAAGGAGATTGAATGGTGGACTCATATGTCATTTGATGAATTTCTTGAGCATTTAGATTGCATGAAAATGTGACCGTCACGTAAGTACACACTAAGGTTTGCAAACTATGGTGACAGAGTAGATAGTTACCCTAGTAGTAGAGGCAGTAATTCTGCTGAGTATCTAACACACAGGTGCACAAACTCAAGCTCTGGGATTGACCAGTTCAAATAGAAAGTCATTGTTTACTACATGTATTATGAGAATACATATATACAAAATTGAACTTTGCACATGGGTATGAAGAATTGATATGCTTGTCTTATGGTCACATTCAATGTAGGCGGTCTTGACATAGGACCTTAATATTGATGGAGAGCCTCAAAAGTGGTAATGTAATAAATACTTTAGTTGAAGGTGGATTGGCAAGTTCGAGTTTATGACCAAGCTTGTTCTGATGTCCAAACCTAGAAGCATTGAAATTGAACAATTACATATTCGGTAAATGGAAAGTAATATCCTTTAGGGTTTCCACAGGGAGGGTTTCAAACCAAATTGATGTCTCTGTCTGCATTGACGTAAAAGGTTCTTTTTATGTTTAGTTTCTATATTTAGGATGTAATCATGGCAGGTAGATTCGATACGTAGAACCAACATGTAACCATTCATAACTATCACAACTATAAAATGATAAGGGCCTTAGTGCACCACACTATTACATCTTTCCTTTTACTTAACAATTTGAACTTATTATTTATTTACAGAACATGTAAATAAGTAGAACAAGCTACAGGGTTGAAGTCTATTTTGGTTGGTTATTGTTAATAAATGCTATTTTGTTTGATTATGCTTCTGGACAGAACTGCTTTAGATTTTTTCTAAATATGATGTTTTGTGTTCATCTTTCGGATAAGGTTTTTGCATAAAAGTGTGCTTGATTGTTTAAAACATCATTTTTTCCCCTATAAAAGGGCAGATGATGATTTTGAAGATGAAACAGAATTTTGACAAATCATATCTTAATTACATTGAGATTTCAGTTACATGAAGTCATTATTGAACTTCTTTATTGGTAGTTATGATAGTTCAACTTTCATTATCATTTTAGGATCAGTTTAATTGTACAGTTATGACATCAACCATTGTCTTCCCAATCGGTTAGTTATGGGGTTTGCATCTCAACAATTTGTCTATGTTACAGTATTAAGGTTAAATGTGGTTTGACCTTTTATGCAATTTCTTTTTGGGGCTGTAAATGTGTTGCATGTTAAATGCTATTGGGCTATCCATTAATCATTAAACATGCTCTAAATATCCACTTTATTTTTTAATGGTTGAAATGGTAACAAAATTATTTTGGGATTTGTCTTCCAGGTTTTGCTTTATTCAGGACCACAAGGCTTGAAGAAAGTAATTGGTGATGCTGAACATTATCCTATTCGAGGATTGTATAGTTTCAGTGATTATTTTGATGAAATTGATGCCTATTATCATTGCCGTCTGGGAAATGAGCTTGGTCTTTCAACTGGATGGGCTGGGCTGGATGAACTTTATCGAGTAAGTTTTTCTTTGTTTATGGTTCTTCATTTTGTAGGTACTATAGTTAGTAGTGAAATAATAAGAATTCAATATATATTATTGTCCACTTCTATTAGTTATTTTGGTTGATAAATGAGGGGTTTGATTAGGGATTCTCACCCAATAAACACAAAAGAGCTTCCCACTTACGTCATGTCCCTATGGGCCAAAGCTTTGATATGTGGCCATAGGCTGCCAAAAATAGTAAATACAAATAGGCATTACCTCAAAATTTGTACAATGAAGTACATATTATATTTAAGGGTGGTGAAAATAATAGGCATAGTTGCTAGATACAATGATACTAGCCAAAAGAGCCAAAACAGGGAGGAAAGGTCGTGCAAATTACTACGTTAAACTGGGAGAGGAAGGATTGATGTTCTTTCCATCATTGCTGCCCCATGGCCACATTGAGCATTTGTACTATGGATTTAGCTGCCACCTTTGCCATCAAAGCTGCTGTATGTGTCCATCCTCGATCATTCTCAGATCTCCCACAAGTACCTCTCATCTACCATGACCCTTGCTGCTTCTGGAAGGAATACCCAATTGAACGATATGGATGTTTCCATTGATCATGTATGCTAGCAGGGAAGCCTTGTTCCATTTGATCAAATCACCTTTCACCTCCATATTAATAATACCTTTTGAGGCAAGAGGTTCCATGAGATACGTTCCAGGTGAACATTAGGGTTGAGCTTCCTTTTGGTAACTACTCTACATTTACAGGGCTTTGATGAAGGGAAGGATCTCTTCTCCTTTGGGCAGGTGCTATCAGACATAAGGTATTAATGTACAACACGGGATATTAGTGTTTAGAATGTTGTAATACTTTATAGATTTATTATTTGTAACTATATAACTAGCATAATGTAAATTATAACTGATCTAACTTTGTTCCTTAGTAATAAATAAGAGTGCATACACATTCCGAGGTGTGCTGTGTTTCCCTCATTGCTTTCTTAGTATAGAATTTGGTATCAATGCCATTTTCACTCGATCATTCAATTGAAACAAACGTTTTGTATGCTCAACACTACCAACATTGGAGGGGCTTCATTTGCAAAGAAAGAGATGCTGCAAAAGCCACCAAAATAGATGACAGAAATCACAGAAATAGACTTTAGAAATTGCAGTAGGGTTTGTCAGGGTGCAGAATTCAAAGGAGTTGCATGCTAGGGTTTGAATTGTAGGTTGGTTGCAGGGCAGAAATCTACAAGTTAACTGCTTAAAGAAATCTTTGGGGTTTTCTGGTAGGGAAATATTAACGAAAAGAAAATTGCAACAAGATTAGGTGCAAAGGCAGAATAAATAAAAAGCTGGGTGCTGCCATAGGTGCTCTAGAAAAAGAGATAGGTTCTACAACCTGAACCTCTCTATTATTGCCGTTTGGTCATTTAGGCATTGTATTGAAAGTTATGAAATTCAAAAACCTGTGAATTTAAACCATAATTGTAAAATCTTGGAGAGTAACTTGCTTGCATGTGAGTACTCATGAGGCAAATAAAGCTGGTGAGTTACTTGGACAAAAAATTGCTAAAATAATCATCAAAAAGTCGCAAGTCTGGTAGGAAAACTTGCCAGAGGGGGAAAAAAGACTAGTCTTTTTAATTTCCTCATTTACACAATTTTAACCTCAACAACATTTTGTTAATATATTGATAGTTGGTTAATACTTGAAAGTGTTTTTTTTTTTTCAAAATGGCATGCACAATGAAGGTCCATGTGATCTCAAAGACCTTAATTTGGGCTTGATGGCAGGGGCTCTGCCCCTTGATCCCCCTCTGTATCGTGATAAGAAATGTGCTACCTCTCAAACATGCTGGGGGCGCCATCCCTAGATTCTTTTTGCTGAGTCTGAGTTTTTGAACTACGATTTAAATTGTTATGATTCATAACAGTTAAAGTTTTCTAGTTGAGGGAGTATTCTTGTTTTGTTTGATTTGTTGCCAATCTTCAGTGATATATATAATTTAGTTTTACCTGAATCTTGAAAAATCATCTGGAAAAATTATAATGTTTGGAGTCATGAGATACTCATAATATGTGAGTTTCGGGACTGTGATTAGGTCATTTTGATAAGCATCACAAATAGGTAGTCTTACTACTCAAATTTTGTCTCTGATTATTACATACTCAATGTCCAAAATTTCAATTCCATTGTCTTGTGGACAAGTCTAAATGGTACCAAATATCTGATAAAGTCGTGCATTATATCTAAAACATTTGTTGTTTCTAACAAGCTAGTTTCCTTGTTCGAAGTTTAGTTTTTGAGCAAGTCAATATATGTCTTTTGTAGAAGGAAAGATAACAAACACAGTTGAGGGATTCCACTTCAACATTGTTGAGAAAGTGCTTTTGTGACACAACATAAAGGCAGAGGAAAATGACATTATAGGTAAGGCTTTGTAAACTTCATCAAGAACAAAGTGAAATGTTTCTACTATAAGTTCGGGCATGTCCAGAAGGAATGCCAAAAGCAACAGTAATATTTGGCTCATAAGAAGTAAAAAACTCTGACAAATTTGGCAGCCGATGAACGGAAATAGGATTTTGGAGAGGAATATGCATTTGTTGTTTCCGAAGATGAAAAGGAAGCCATTAGTTTTTCATAATTTCATTTAGGTGCATCATGACATTTTTTTTATTAGACTGCAGGAATCGGGTAGCCCCCCCTATAAACTGCAGTGCGCCTAGTAAACGTTTTTCACATGACTGGTGATGCTGGAGTGTCACGCCCTCCGGTACCATGGGGACGGAGGGGAGACTAGACCTCGTGACCTCTTGCTTGCAACAGGATGCTTTAGCCCTCCGCCCAAGTGCATCACGACATTTGATTTGTCAAAAGGATTGGTTTTAAATTTTCCGCCCAGGCGCATCAGGAAATTTAATTTGACAAAAGGATTGGTATTAAATTTTACCATAGCCAATTCTAATTCTGAAGCAATATTGTTTGGAGATTGATGGCCTCACATAGTAGATAATAGAGGTGATTTTTTTTTTTTTTCTCTCTCAGTGATACTATGAAGCATATGTTTGAGATGTTTTGTATGTTCTAGAAATGAATAAAATTTTTATGTCTATCAGCCAATCTTCCAAGAACCTGAACAATAATGTGAATTTTAGTGGGGAACAATTGCTCAGTTTCTGTAAAATAGCCTCTTGGTTTTGGCATGATATTTTAAAATGGTTTTCATAGTTTGACATATGTAAGCATTTTGTCAAACAAATAGCTTTCTAACTGAACTGAGAATTGTCAATGAGTTTGAGAATTGCAAATCACAGCTAATAACATTAACAAGTAGATAACTCTATTCATGGCATTATTTCAGTTCGTGAGTTATCTATTACAATTGAACGAGGCATAGAGCACTCAGCATTAATATTTCTGAACAGTGAAGTTGCAGCAATACACATACACAAAACTGCAAACTCAGTCATAACATTAAAATACCTGTTTGGCAAGACTCCAAGGTAATGGTGGCTTTTGCAGATGCTCCATGGCTTGCAGATGATGGATATACGAATGGCAAAGGATGGCGTCAGGAATATGCAGTCGCCCTTTTTGATACACATGCCCAACAGCTCCAATTATACCTAGTTAGCCACGGCACCTCTCAATATCATCAGTGTTGGAGTCTTCAATAGGCCTGCACCCTCCTAACACAGTCATGCCCCCCTTATCACAGACCCACGACCTCAAAGAATGCAGCCACACCAATCTCAGCATTATAAACCCATGCCAAACCTTATGTAGTGGTGAATGTAGGAAATGCAGCTAGACTAAGCTGCCATATATAGCAGAAATATGCCAGTAAGAATAAAATGGCAGGATGTATCAACCTTTCAGACCATGTGCAACCCTCCAATATGCAGTGCCTAGAGATACTGAGTTCTTATGCCCTCGACCAGCTCAAAATATGAAAACCAATGTATATATTCACTCCCAATATGGATGCCATAGTGTGAATCGACTAGCCATGTATTCCATCATGTAAATCGCCCTATCTGAAAATAGCCCAAACTCCAAATGTAAATGATATTATCATTAACCTCCAAATTTGTCTCCGAAGGAGACTCACAAATTTGCCAAAATTGCACACTTGTGAAAGATTTGATTGATCTCTCCAACCAGACCAGCTAGGGTGGATTAGTCTCACCATCGAAACTAATCGCCCTAGGGTTTGTGTCCCCAAAGCCAAGAACTCCTCAAAGCTCCTCAAAGTATCAATTAGAGAAAAATAAGCAAGCATGAAGCAAATGAGCTCAATTTCCTCTTTTTATATGACTTGCACTTTTCCCGCTCATAAAATAAAATAAAGTGACTTTATAAAGTTTGTTTTTAAATATTTCTCCAAAGTCACTTTATAACACCTTTTAATTTAATTATTTAACATTACCTTGTAAATGTTCTTTTTCTTGCCAGGTAACATTAATTAATTAAATAAACCAATTCCCTTTACTCGACTATAGCCTTTGGGAATTAAATAGGCTAATAAGTCCACCTGGAGCAATCACTGAGAAGGGGACAATACAGTCCTCCCTTCCTAAGATTGCTTGCCCTCAAGCAACTACAAATTAGGGTGTCGCAAAATCTGCTCTCCTTCCCACGTAGCATCCTCCACGGGAAAGTCTCTCCACTCGATCAAATATTCTTTGATCACTCTGCTCCTGAGTCTCCTCTACCCAACATCAAGAATCTCATCAGGAACCGATATCAACTGCCCCTCCTCATCCAATGGAGGCAACTTTGCTGACTAATTAACCTGCTGTCCTAGTGCTTTCTTGAGGCATGATACATGAAAAACATTATGGATCTTATTGTTCTCGGGCAAGTCGAGCTCATAGGCTACTTCCCCCACATGCCTAATTATCCTGAAAGGACCATAAAATGGTGGTTTCAACTTTTCTGCACCACTTTTCTTAGGCGAAGATCGTCTGTAGGGCTACAACCTCAATAAGACTAAGTCTCCTACCTCAAAATTGCGCTCAACCCTATGCCTGTTTGCATAAGTCTTCTACTGATTTTGAGCCACTTGTAAATTATCCTTAAGAGCCTTAAGAATATCTTGGTTCTCCTATATCCAATCTTTGGCTTTGGGAGCCTTGTTATCCCCAAATGTGAAATCTAAAAATGAAGAAGCATCATACCCATACAATGCTTAGAACGGTGTCATGCCAATGGACATATGGTAAGTGGTATTGTAACAGTGCTGTCCTAAATGTAACCACTTAATCCATGCCTTCTGTTGACTCGAGACATAGTTGCGTAACCCATTTGTTTACAATCTCTGTCTGACCATCCGTCTGAGGGTGGTAACTAGTACTAGGCTTCAACTCTATACCTGCTAGCCTGAACAACTCTTGCCAAAAAGCATTGAGAAATCTGCTATCCCGGTCACTGACAATGTACTTAGGCAACCTGTGGAGTCTAAACACCTCCCTGAAAAATAGCCCTGCCACCTGCGGTGCCTTGTACTTTGATGAGATTGTGAAGAAGTGAGTGAACTTAGTCAACCGATCTATGACTACATAAATGCAATCCCTGCCATGAACCTTAGGTGGACCTATGATAAAATCTATAGTCACACTCCCACTTCTGTTTAGGAATGGGCAATGGCTGTAGTAACCCTGTTGGATGATGTGCTTTGACTTGTTCTGCTAACAAGTCATGCATTCCCTCACATGTTGCAACACATCGTCTTTGAGGCCCTTCCAAGAGAACCTCTCACGAATATGTCTGTAGGTTTTGAAGTATCCAGGATGCCCTACTAATGGTGTATCATGAATAGCCCTTATAATCTTTTCCTTAAGTTTTGACTTTGGGACTAAGTATATTCTATCCTTGTAGTAGATAATGTCATCTACCACCCTGTACCTATCATCCTAAATGTGACCATCCATCAACTCACAAGCAAACTTATTCTTGGATATTCCACCAGAAGGTGGGACTTACAATCAACTGAAATATTTATTAGGGAACACGCAGCTGGTGTCCCGAAAATGGCATCAACAACAATATTTTTCTTGCCTTTAATATATTCGATGTCAAAATCGTAGGTCTATATCTTGCTGACCCACTTTTGTTGTCTCTCATGTAGATCCTTCTGTTCTAGGAAATACCTCAAGTTGTTGTGGTCAGTCCTAACCACAAATCTCCCACCTACCAGATACTGTCTGAACTTCGCCAAGGCACACATAATGGTGAGCATCTCCTTGTCGTAGATGCAATATAGTCTCTCCGATTCCCTGAGCTTTCGACTCTCAAATGCTATCGGATGTCTGTTTTGCATCAAGACAACTCCTATACTCTCACTCAAAGCATCACACTCAAGCACAAAAGGCTGAGTGAAATCAGGAAGTGCCAAAATTGGATAGTTGCTAATAACCTCCTTGAGTCTGTCAAACACCCTCTCAACATCCTCTATCCACCTAAATACACTTTTTTTTTGTGAGATCCGTTAGGGGTGCACCCAATTGTGAAAACCCGTTAATGAAGTGCCTATAGTAATTGCTGCACAAGCCAAAGAATCCAAGTAACTCTGTAAGGGCCTTCGGCGGTGACAAATCCAATATTGCCTAAATCTTCTCTTGATGCACCTGCACACCTTGCGCACTAATCACATGGCCCAAATACAAAATCTTTGTCATACCAATTTGCATTTAGATGCCTTGGCATATAATGATTGCTCTCCCATAATGCCCAAAACTTTGTCTAATTGCCTCAAGTGATCATCCCATGTTTTGTTGTAAATAAGGTCATCAAAGAACACTAGTAGGAACTTATGCTGCTACTTGTTGAAGATGTGGTTCATACATGATTAGAAAGTAGCAGGTGCATTGGTCAACTTGAATGGCATGACCAAGAACTCATAGTGCCCATAATGGCACCTGAACATTGTCTTATGCATATCCTGCTCTCTCATCCGGATCTAGTGATATCCTGATCGAAGATCAATCTTCGAAAAATAGATTGCCCCATACAATTCATCTAACAACTCATCGATCTTGGGGATAGGATATCTATTTTTAATCATTTTCTTATTGAAAGCCTGATAGTCTATACACATTTGCATAGTTCCATCCTTCTTAACCAAGACCACTAAAGAATCAAATGCACTGGAGCTAGGTCTAATGTGGCCCATGTCTAACAACTCCTTGATGGCCTTCTTTATCTCATCCTTGAACTTCTTTGGATGCCTATAAGGAGTAGTTATCACTAGTTTGGCTCCCTCTTCTAACTCAATAGTATGCTCGAAACCTCTATCAAGAGGTCCCCCTGGAGGAATCTCTCCAAAAACCTTGTCATGTTTGCCCAACAATGGCTAAATGTCTACATGATATGGCTGGCTGCTATCTGGAGGTTCCTTGGTTGTAATCAAACACTCTGCTGCTGAAGCTACATCCCCATGCCTAGATATACTTAGCTGAAACTGTTTTAGGAGAACCATTGGCCATATCTCTTAGAACCACCTTCGTACTATCTGCTGCCCTGAATTTCGGCTCCATTGTTTGGAAGTTTTGAGAATGCTTCCCCAATGAATGAAGGCACTAAATCCCCAAGATGGCATTAGTATCACCCAGGTCAACTACATAAAAAACATCTGTGACTGTGTAGCTGCCCAATGTCATATCCAACCGAGGAACCTTCTGGGTGCATATCATATTCCCATCAACTACCATCACATTAAATTCCTCAAAGTTCTCTGCAAGAATACCTCTCTTAGTCACCAATGTTGAGTCTATGAAATTGTGGGTTTCCCCACTATCAATCAAAACCGTGACTCACTGCCCCTATAATACTCCCCTAACTTTGAAAGAGTTAAATCTAGGAGTACCTGTTAGAGTGGCAATAGCTCCACTCTTAACCTCCTCATGTGGCTGCTCATCATTTGAACTACTATGTTTGCTGCCCTGAACCTGTTCTGCTTCCTCTTCACCATCACTATGAGAAAGTACCTCAATATAATGCACCTTACCCTTACCCATGCATCTGTGTCTAGGCTCCCATGGCTCCTTACAG
This sequence comes from Sequoia sempervirens, assembly GCA_007258455.2. NCBI lineage: Eukaryota > Viridiplantae > Streptophyta > Pinopsida > Cupressales > Cupressaceae > Sequoia > Sequoia sempervirens. Next base: position 43,430 of record VDFB02033004.1, read on the forward strand.
TTGAAACATAGCTTCTTCCTCCTCAACTCTCTACGAGCCTCATCATCCAACTTGTCTTTCCTGGGCAACTCCTTCTCAAAGGGTTTCTTGTTTTTGTTTTTTTGAGGAATGAAAGATTTAGATGTGAATCTACTCTTTGGGATAAAATTCTCCATGTCACGTGCCCTTATAATAGCATCCTATAAAGACTCTGGTTTGAAGGTTTAATCAAACCATGCAGTGGCTCAGATAATCCCTCAATAAAAAGGATGATCAACCTATGCTCCAACACATCCGTCACCATGATCGAGAGCCTCTGAAACTCTGAGATGTAAGCATTAAATGTCCCAACTTGCTTAAGCTGTGCCAACTCCCTGAAATGTAACTTTGGGTCTTTTTGGTCAAATATGTCAATCAACTTTTGTGTGAAGTCCAAGTTTGAGGTAATGTTGGCATGTTCCAAAGTAACCAGCCCATGGTACCAACACTCATGGGCCTCTCCATCCAAATGTAATGTAGCATATTTGATGGCCTTTGTCTCCAACATTGGGTTGGGTTGGAAATATGTATCCAATTTCTAAACCCAAGCTCTGGCAGTGCATTTGTTAGAGCCATCAAAGGAAGGAATGGACAACTTTCCAACCTTTCCTTGGAGATCCTGGTTTTGAGGGCCTCTATTGTGATCTCTTTGTCTATTCCTGTATTTAATGGTGCAAAAATCCTATAAAGTCATGGCTGCATGGAATTCATCACCAAGAGCTTGATACTCCCTCAAATAATTAGTGAACACTTCACCTTGTCCTTTTTTCCCTGATTTCCAGCCTGTTGTCCTCCCAAGAATTAGTAAAAGTGGTCTAAGAGTCACTCTATTGGCTGCCCTAGTGCGACTTTGATGTAGGAGCGTCCGTTTGGGTGCATTTGTTGCCATTTGGGGAAAAGGTTGGTTTTGGGTTGATTGGGCTTGTTTTGTGTCAATTAGGTCAATTTGGACCATTCTAGGCCATTTGGGATCCTTTTGAGTCATTTTGGTGATGAGGAGCAAAAAGTTATAAAAGTTGCAAAAGTTGTCATGTCAAAGTTGTCAAAAGTTGCATTTTTGGTTTTGGAAGTTAGGAAGTAGTTTTGAGCAATGGGAATGAATGTAATGGCATAAATGTGACATGTAAACTCGAGCACCAAGGTTGGAGAAGAGATGGAATGAAAAATGAACATTTTGGAAGCATTTTCTTGTGTTTTTCATGGTGAAGCAGACTGTAAATTGGATTGTACGGTCTTGTACTGTATAGTACGGCCTCACAAGTTATTGGAAAAGTTGGAGAATGTTGTTAGCTTTCTAATGCTTTTGGTTTGACTGATTTTCATTGTGTTTTGTAAAAATTATGATAAAAATAGTGATTGCCATGTACAAATTTTCACTGTTTCCTGCCTGAAAACCTCTTTTCTACGGATTGTACGACCTGATACGGTTGAGGGTAGGCATGGGGATGATGAAGCTATGAAATACATAACTTTTGGTTTTTGTTTGAAGTCGTTTTATTAAGTTTTGTGAAAGTTATTGCATTTTTGGTAATGACAGCCCTGTACCCTAACCAGGGTTTCCAAAAACACTAAAAAATTCATATCTTTGTTTTTCACCATCAAAAAGTCATGAAAATTGGTAGAATGTTTTGTATTAAGGATATCTAAAAACCCTTTTGGGCTCAAGCCTTTAAAAGTTTTCATGTGTGAGGAATCAATGACAGTGTGCTCTCATTTGTATGTAAACAGCCTTAAAACCTTGGTGACTTGACGGTTTGATAAGATCTATACTTTGTGTGAACATGATTGGTTGGGAATCAATATAACATGTTGTAAGAAGACTGAAATATCAAGGAACTTATGCATCATGCTGGTTTTCCCTTATTGAATGCACATTAGGCTGCCATGGCTATGTTTCTAATGTGATCTAGGATGCATTTAGTCATTGTTTGAAATGAACCATTGTGTGAAAGGTGTCGACTCAGTCAAGTGTGTTTAGGAGAAGTCCTTTCTCTGCATCAAACTCTTTACAGGAATGTGAGTGTTGTTTCCTTCACCATTATTCCCAATGTTGCCATTATCATTCTTATGACCATTAGTCCCTCCTGTACCATTATTACCAGCATTTTTATGATTGGTCATAAACTAAGTAAGGAGTTGAACCAATTGCTGTTGACCCCTTGCAAGGTCATTCAATATTTGTAAATGCCCTCAGGCAGTTCATGCCTGTCACCCATGTTTTCCTCTTCTTCTGGCTTTGAGTTAAATAGGTTATGAGCTGCTCGTTCCCTTCTACTCCTGTAGGTTATATCATAGTTGGAAAACTCGCCAATTGCAAGTACTCGGCAAGCCCGAAAAACTCGGCAAAAACTCGGCAAAAACTCGGCAAAAAACTCGGGAAATTAAAATATTGCTTAAACTTCACTAAAAACGCATTTTTTTTGCAAAATTCAAAGATAAGATGCATCCAATGAGTCAATAAATGAGTACATATAAGAAACAAGCAGTATTTGATTGATATGAGAGAAAATTGGATACAAAATGGCACCCTCATGTGGAATGCTGAGTGCTCAATGCGCTGATATGATAATAGTCTGAAACAAAATGAAAATAGCAAATTGTTTTTGTAAAACTGAAAGTAAATACTACATAAACATTAATATATTTCAGTTTTTACAATTTCACATGAATCACATCTTCCTCTTCCCATGTCTAGATCTCAGTAAGGGACCGGAAGAGGGTCTAATCATAGGAGTCTGCTCCTGCTGTGCCTGTGGCTCCTCAACCTCCATCCTAGATGTAGATCCTCCTGCAGCTGCTGGTGGTGGCACTGGCAATGACTCCTCCTCAGGGTCATCCTCAAGGTCGTCCAATGAGAATGCAAATCCACCCTCCTCCATTGCCTGTCGCTCTAAATCATAAATCTCATCCTCAGTAAACAATGGAGGCTGCTCCCCTCGCCCTGTCCAATCACTGTATGGATCTATCTCATCCAAATCAATTGGATCATCATATGATATTTCTTCTACCTTTCTTCTGCGCAATCGAAGATTATATTGCACATAAACAAGGTCATTGAGGCGTTTTTGGGCGAGTTTGTTCCTCTTTTTTGTGTGGATAGCCTCAAACAAACTCCAATTGCGCTCACAATTGGAAGAACTACAAGGCTGGCTCAAGACACGGAGGGCAAATTTTTGAAGATTTGGGGTTTTTCCACCCCAATGTGTCCACCAAACATCTACAAAAAAAACAAAAAAAGAGTTAGAAAATTGTAACTTGTAACTTGTAACTTGTAATTATTAATTTTTCATTTTTGTAACTTGTAAATTTCAAATTTTATACCTGGTGGCAGCCTAGATACTGCTCTCTTTGCCAGGTCTGAAGAGAAGAGTGCACCCCTTTTCTCTCTATAACTCTGCAATTCATTAACAATGCAATCTGCCTCATCAGGTGTGGATGTCATCCGCTGAATGCAAGTAGTGAGGCCCTCCATAACCTCTCCAGTAGGATCTGAATAGGTGCCTGAGTGGATGAAACGGGGGTTCAAGAAGTACCCTGCTGCATGGATAGGTTGGTGGAGTTGATTGTTCCACCTCCTATCGATAATCTCCCATATGGGATCAAATTTGAGGCTATCCCCCTTATAATAACTTTTAATAGCCTCCTTGGCCCTATCCATGGCCTCATAAAGATACGCCATTGGGGTTTGATCCCCATCCACCAAGCGAAGCACTCTAACCAAGGGCTCTGACACCTACAATAAAAATTTAAAAATGCAAAAAAGGATTAGAGTTACAATTTAGTAATTTACAAATTTACAATGAAAGACATTAACTTCAAGAAATATATTTAATTTGAATTTAGATTCAAACTCAAAGTTTTGAAGTTACCTTCACAATCTCTGTTGCTCTTTGTGCAAAGAGGGGCTCGAAGACAATGTTTTGAACTCTTTCTCCTTCTGGCTTCTTTGAATAAGGTGAGTCTACCCATGCTTGACTCACAAACATTTGTTTCAAAGCTGTCAAAGCACCAAGAATGCTTTGCAACGTTAAGAAAACCGTTGCAAACCTTGTCACACCAGGTCTCACCAATTCTCTCCCTTTGGTGTGCTCCCTCATCAAGCTGAGAACCCAAGGGTGATTGTAGATGTATTTAGTGATCCTCCTTCCATCCTCTACAATCGGTGTGACCCAATCTAATTTGCCTATGTCCTCCAAAAGAAGGTCAAGGACATGGGCAGCACATGGTGTCCAAAAAATTGTGTAGTGTTTATCTTGGAGGATTCTTCCTGCTGCCACGTATGCTGCTGCATTGTCAGTTATGATTTGCACCACATTTTCAAGCCCAACCTCCATGCACACTTGCTCCAACATTCTAGCCAAATTTTCTGCATTTTTTACTATGCTGGAGGCATCCACGGATTTCAAGAACACCACCTCATTTTTGCAAGAAACCAAAAAATTAATGATGGTACGGTTTTTTCCATCCGTCCACCCATCAGAAAGTATAGTGCAACCATGTTTTTTCCATTCTTCTTTTTGTTCTTCTATTGCTGCCCTTGCCCTTTCAGTTGCATTAGAAAGCAACCTACAAGTACAAAGTGAAATTAAGTACACAGTTTTAATTTCTAAACAAAAAAATAGCTTAAATTAATCATAAAATAAACTTAAAAAACATAAATTAAACTTAAAGAATATAAACTAACCTCCCACTCAAGTCTTTACGCGAAGGTGCCTTGTAGCCTTTCCCTGCAACTGTCAATGCGGTCACCAAATTTTGCCAGTAAGGTGAGCTTGCCACATTGAAAGGGATGTTGTTGAAGTACCAAAAATCGGCACAAGCAATATCTGCATGCTCACGCACCTCCTTATTCCACCCAGTTGCCTCTAAAGAAGGTTGTGCACCAGGTGTGTTTCTAGGCACAAAAAAATCACCAATGTGTGAACTCGTGGTTGCGCCTGCAGGTGTTGATCTTGACCCTGGTACTCTACTAGAGGTACTCGAATGGATGGAGGTGGTGGCGGGTTGCAGCGATTGCCTTCGCACACGTGGACCACGAAGAGATCCCACTATGTTGGCTGCTATATCATCATCATCTGATAGTGACTCAAGGTTGACTGGAGCACCTTGAGAAGAAGCTATGGCAGCTTGCATTGCCGCTTTTGCCTTTTCTCTTTGCACCTTTTTTTCTTCTGCAGCAGAAAGTATTGCATTCATTTGTCTTTTTATTTCGTCATTGGTGTTTAGGCACTCCTTAGCATCACGTCTAGGGATGCCTGCAAGGTGGTATTTGAGGCGATTGATGCCTCCACTGTATACATTTTTACACCGAATGCAATACACTGTTCCAGGTTCTGGTCCTTCATATGCATATTTCCAAGCAGGATCTCTAGCTCCTGCTGGACGAGTGCCTACATATTCCCCACTCGTAGGCATGGATGGGGCTGAAGTAGGGGTAGAAGCGGATTGAGAAGCCATTATCAATTAACCTACAAGTACACACACAAAAGTGAAAGCACAACTTGTTAGTTTTTTGATAAAAATTTTTAAAACAAGCTAAATTAGATTAAGTCAACATAGATTAATTTAAATTAGTAATCTAAGATTCTAAACATATAGATTAAATCAATATATATTACTAATCTAAGATTCTAATCATTTTCATCAAAAAAATTGGATTAAAAGAAGAAATTAATAAACTAGGGTTACAAAAAAATGTAAAAAATAGAAAATTACTTTAAATTAGAAACAAATTAAGCTAATATATGATTTTAAATATGTTTTCAACAAACAAGAAGAATCAAATTAAAAAAAACAAACTAGGGTTTGAAAAAAATATCAAAAAAATGAAAAATCAGCAAAATATGAGAAAAAATCAGAAAAAAAGTGTCACAAATTCTTGTTTGGATGAATCTAAATCTTCTTTTCAACAATATAAATGTATTTAAATCTATTTTGCAATTCATTCATGATGTTTTTTAAACATACAATCAACAAAAATGAAGAAAAATAAATAAAAAAGAAAGAACAAGCAAAAACAGAAAACCTACCTGGAAATCCAATTTGCCTTTGAAATCTGATGAAATCTTCCTTCAAATCTCGTCTCCTCAACGTAAAATCACTAAAAAATGGTGCAAAATGCTCTAAACTCCGTTTTTGCTCAGCCAAGAGTGAAAGAAACTCAAAAAAACCAAATGCAATGACTTTTTGGGCGCCGGCGGACCTCATAGCCTGATCGTGCGAGTTTTTTTGGCAAGTTCTTCTCGCAATTACTCGTTTCAAAAAAAAAATCGCGAGTTTTTGGCGAGTTTTCCAACTCTGGGTTATATATTCCTTGTCCTCTAGATTCATAAATGATCATGCAATTGAAAGAAACCCAATACTGCCTTAAAATTTTTGAAACCAAAATGTGCATCCAAAATCTCTCAGGTTGGCAGGAATTCCAGCTCTGATACCACTATAAAATCCCCTCTTTGTTTTGGCACAATATTTTAAAACGATTTTCACAGTTTGACATATGTACACATTTTGTCAAACAAATAGCTTTCTAACTGAACTAAGAATTGTTAATGAGTTTGAGAATTGCAAATCACAGCTAATAACATTAACAAGTAGATAACTCTATTCATGGCATTATTTCAATTCGTGAGTTATCTATTAAAATTGAATGAGGCATAGAGCACTCAACATTAATATTTCTGAACAGTGCAGTTGCAGCAATACACATACACAAAAATGCGAACTCAGTCATAACATTAAAATACCCGTTTGGCAAGACTCCAAGGTAATGGTGGCTTTTGCAGATGTTCCACGACTTGCAAATGATGGATATACGAATGGCAAAGACTGGCATCAGGAATATGTAGTCACCCTTGTTGACACACGCCCAACAACTCCAGTTATGCCTAGTTAGCCACGACACCCTCAGTATCATCAACATTTGAGTCTTCAACAGGCCCACACCCACCTAACACAATCACACCCCCCCCTTATTACAGCCACACCAATCTCAACAATATAAACCCATGCCAAACCTTATGCAGTGGTTAATGTAGGAAATGCGGCCAGACTAAGCCGCCATATATAGGAGAAATATGCTAGTAAGAATAAAATGGCAATATGTATCAAACTTTTAGACCATGAGCAACCCTCCAATATTCAGGGCCTAGATATACTGAGTTCTTATGCCCTCGACCAGCTCAGAATTTGAAAACGAATGTATATATTCACTCCCAATATAGATGGCACAGTGTGAATTGACCAACCATGTATTCGATCATGTAAATCGCCCTATCTAAAAATATCCCAACCTCCAAATGAAAATGATATTATCGTTAACCTCCAAATTTGTCAAAATCGCACACCTGTAAAAGACCTAATTGATCTCTCCAACTGGATTGGCTAGGGTGGATTGATAGTCTCACCACCGAAATCAGTTGCCCTAGGGTTTTCGTCCCTAAAGCCAAGAACTTCGAAAAGCTCCTCAAAGTATCAATAAGAGAAAAATAAGCAAGCATAAAGCAAATGAGCTCAATTTCTACTTTTTATATGACTTGCACTTTTCCTGCACATAAAATAAAATCAAATCACTTTATAAAATTCCTTTTTAAATATTTCCCCAAAGTCACTTTATAACACCTTTTAATTTAATTATTTAACATTACCTTATAAATGTTATTTTACCGGCCAGGCAACATTAAATAATTAAATAAACCAATTCCCTTTACCCGACTATAGCCTTTAGGAATTAAATAGGCTAATAAGTCCACTTGGAGCGATCACTGAGAAGGGGACATTACAGTTTCTAAAATGAAACACAATAAGGTGGCTGTCGATGAATGGGAATAGGATTCTGGAGAGGAATATGCGTTTGTTGTTTTCGAAGATGAAAAAGAAGCCATTGGGTGTTTGTAATTTTATTTAGGTGCATCATGACATTTGATTTGTCAAAAGGATTGGTATTAAAATATACCATAAGCAATTCTAATTTTGAAGCAATATTGTTTGGAAATTGATGGTCTTGTCGAGAATCAAGGTGTCTCAACCTTGGCAATTCCTAAGTTATTTATTTATTGTTACTTTACATTTTCCCATGGATAAAAATAATTTATGTTATTAAATAATTGTGCTCCATCAAAGGGGGCGTGAGATTTTGTGTTGACACTTTTGCCACATGTTGGTGCCTTCAAAAATAGATTATTTGTTGTCAAAAGATGCCCACTTAGTGATATAACATGGAAAACCTATTTTTAAGGATGTTATGACAGATTCTATGACAACTTTAACGGCTAAAAGTGGGGGATATCATTTTGGATGTGAGAATCATCTATGACACGCATAAGAGAATCTTTGCATAAGCTATGACGCATGCAAGAGCATCTCGTATTTTCTAGGGATTTTTGTGACAACTTGTAAGAGGGTGTAATGTGATGTAAGAGACCATGTTTAGCATGTAAGAGGTCGTATGGATTTTTACCATGGTATTTCCAAACCTTGTTTTGACCCATGATAATGTTTTATGGTGGTATTTTGAGCCCCCATGAGGCTATATATTAAGGGGTTGAGATGTAGACACTATGATATGTTTTACAGGTACACAAATGGTGTTGGATTGGAGTCAAGATTGAGGAAATTCTATGTATTGTAATCTCTTTGAAGAATAATACATATTTTCCCTCTTTTCTTGGTGGAGTTTTTTACTCGAAAGGGTTTTCTCCATGTAAATCCTTGTGTTATGTGTATGGCTCTTGAGTTGTGTGATTTATTTGCAGTTTAAATCATTTCTCTATTATTTTCTACAAGTTTATTTTTCAGATTTGCAAGTTAAATCAGATTTCCAAATTGTTGTGGTTGCCTTTATTTCTAACATTTGGTATCGGAGCCTGACCAACTTTGTCTATTGGGTGGAGGTGTGAAGGTTTTCTGTGTTGCAGTGGGAATTTTGTTTTTCAGATTTGTGGTTGTAGGAATCATGGCTGCATCCGCATCTCGGTTGGACATTGAGAAGTTTAATGGATCTAACTACGAGCTCTGGAAGTGGAAAATGGAGGATCTCCTCGAAGAAAGAAATCAATGGGTGGTTGCAACAAATGAAAAAAAAAACTTAAAAAATGAGTGATGGTGATTGGGAGATGGACAAAAGGCAGGAGGTACTATCCGGTTATGTCTTGCTGATTCCATCCTCTTGAATGTGTTTGAAGAAAAGATTGCATTTGCCTTATGGAAACTGTTGGGTGAGATTTATCAAGCCAAGAGCCTTGTGAACAAACTGTATTTGAAAAGAAAATTGTTTTCTCTTAAAATGAAGTAAGGTGAATTCATTGCAGAGCATTTAAATTCATTTAATTTGATTTTGAGTCAATTAGCATCTATAGATGTTAAATTTGAGGAAGATGACAAATGCAACTTGAGGAAGATGACAAATGCATTATGCTTTTTTATTCTTTACCCGAGTCATGGGAAAATTTCATTCTTGCTATCATTGCTAACCTCGAAGATCCCAAGATGGATGCACTTGTTGCAACTTTGTTGTCATAGGAAATTAGGAAAAGGCTATGGATAGCTCAGTGGATGTTCTTAATGTCAGGGGTAGGCCTAAAGAAAAGAGGGCCAAAGGGAGATCAAGGGCCTAAGGACAAGTCGAAAGCTCGTTCTAAGATTCCTGGAAAAAAGAATAAAGTGTTGGAATTGTGCGAAAAGTAGACATGCGAACGAGTGCAGAAATAAAAATAAACAATGGAATTCCGCCATAGAAAAGTCCTCTGATATAGGTGATGAAGTTTTACTTTCTGCTTGTAATGTCACTTCTAATGAACATTGGTTGGTTGACTTAGGATGCTTGTATCATATGACTCCTCATAAGGAGTGGTTTTCCACATATGAGAAATATGGAGGTAATGTCTACCTTGGGGACAACACTACATATCCAATTGTTGGATGGGGAAAGGTATTGTTGTGTTTTAGTGACGGGAGGATTAAAACCCTCCCTAGTGTTTTACATATTCCTTGATTAGCTAGAAATCTGATTTCAGTTACGAAGTTGAATGATTCGGGAATGCATATAACATTTGATAAGCATGGTTGCAGATTGGTGAGAGGAAGCTTGGTGGTAGCAAGGAGAACTCGGATGTGAACTCTATTTAAGCTTGATGCCACTACTATTTGGAAGTCCACCTATGTGGCTGAAATTCTGAAAATACATGTATTTTGTGGCACCGTAGATTGGGCGGCATAAGTAAAAATGTTTTGAAAACTATTATGAATAAAAGTTGTTGGATGGTTTATCTAATTTTGATGAGCACTTTGATTTGTGTGAGCATTGTGTTTGGAAAACAAAACAGAGTATCTTTTCCTTTAGGAAGTAATAAAGCAAAAGAGAAATTATAAATTATTCATACAAATGTGTTTGGTCCTGTGGATAATGATTCTATTGGAAAATATCATTATTTATTGACCTTCTTTGATGATGTATCCAGATGTACATGGATTTACTTTATGAAAAATAAATCTGAAGTTTTCACTAAGTTTAAGGAATTTAAAATCTTAGTAGAAAACCAATTAGGATTGAAAATAAAAAGATAATGAAGGGGAATATTGCTCTAAGGAATTTGATGAGTTTTGTAAGCATGCAAGTATCATAAGACAAAAGACAACTCCTTATATACCACAACGGAATGGTGTTGCAGAAAGTATGAAGCGAACTATTATGGAAAGAGCCAGAAGTATGTTAAGTGATGCACAGTTGGATAAATGTTTTTGGGTAGAAGATGTGTGTATTGCTAGTTACTTGATTAATAGATCTCCTTGCAAGGCTTTTGATTCGACACCTTATGAAGTGTGGACAAGTAAGAAACCTTTTGTTTCACATTTAAGGGTTTTTGGCACCGAGGCTTTTGTTCATGTGCCTAAGGAAAAGCGTTTTAAGTTGGATCCAAAAGCTGAGAAATGCATCTTCATTGGATATGGTGAGAATTTAAAAGTTTATAAGTTATCGAATCCTCTAACCAAAAAAATTGTCTATTCTAGAGATGTTATTTTCAGGTAACTTAGAGCTATTTCTGATCCTGTACAGCCCCAAGAGAAAGAAAGGAAAAAGATAGTGCATTTTGATTTGCAGCAAGAAGATGCACATCAAGAAGAACATAATGATGGATTTGAGGATGAAGAAAAGGAAGAGAGTTCAAGTGAAAGTTTTGAAGAGGAGACTTTGTTGTGACAGAAGAAGTTGAGCATACTAAAGAACCTAAGGAAGAATCTCTTACTTCATCCCTGAGAAAATCCACAAGACAACAAAATCTAGTTGACAGGTATAGCCCACCAGATTTCCGTTGTGTATTTGCTTTATTGAGTACTGACGATGAGCCTAGATTCTACAGGGAAGCTATTCTTGCAAATGATAGTGAGTCTTGGCAGCTAGCCATGCAGGAGGAGATGATGGCTTTAGACTCTTGTGATACTTGGGATCTTGTTCGTTTTCCCAAAGGAAGGAAAGCCAGTGGTTGTAAGTGGGTTTATAAAAAGAAACTTGGTGTAGACAGTTCATTAGAGAAGTACAAAGCTAGACTGGTAGCTAAGGGCTACTCCTTGAGAGAGGGAGTTGATTTTGGTGAATTTTTCTCTCCTATTGCTAAATTATCTTCTATTAGATTTCTTTTATCCATAGCTGCTACTTATGATTTTGAAATTGAGCAAATGGATGTTAAGATTTCTTTTTTGCATGGAGATCAAGAAGAGGAAATTTAAATGCAACAACCAAAATGATTTGAAGTAAAAGGGAAAGAACACTTGGTTTGCAGGTTAAAACGATCACTTAACGGTTTAAAACAATCACCCCGGATGTGGTATAAAAAATTTGACTCTTTTATGTTAAAATTGGGCTTTGATAGAAGCAAAGAGGATCATTGTGTTTACATTAGATGTATTGATGATCAGTTACTAATTGTTGCCTTGTATGTGGATGATATGTTGTTTTATAGTAACACAAAAGGTATGATTAGTGAGCTGAAAGCTCAACTTTTAGGTGCATTTGAGATGAAGGATTTGGGGGTAGGTAGATACATTTTGGGAATGGAAATCAAAAGAGATCGAGGTAACAAAAAGCTTTGGTTGTCACAAAGTAAGTATGTGAGCACTATTTTACATAGATTTAATATGCAAGATTGCAAACTAGTTAGAATTCCTTTACTAGTTGGCACTAAGCTTACTTTAGATATGTGTCCTAAATCTAAAGATGATTTTGAGGATATGTCTAACGTGCCATATGCTAGTGTTGTACGAAGTTTGATGTATGGAATGGTTTGCATTAGACCAGATATTGCCAAGTAGTAGGAGTTTTGAGTAGGTTTTTGTCTAACCCTGGTAGAGAGCATTGGAATTATGCAAAGATTGTGTTAAAATATTTGTGTGGTACTTTTGATTATTGTTTGGTTTATTTTGGTACTAATAATGTGGATAAGACATTGGTCATACAAGGTTTTGTTGATGCGGATTGGGCAGGTGACTTGGATAGTTGAAGGTCCACTAGTGGGTATGTGTTTACTTTGTTTGGAGGAGCTATAAGTTGGATGAGTAAGAGGCAACATATAGTTGCTTTACCCACTACTGAAGCAGAGTATATGGCTGCTACCCATGTTTTTAAGGAGGCAATATGGTTACAAAGATTGTGTGCAGGTATTGGTTTTGATTGCAGGACAGTTCAGATTGGTTGTGATAGCCATAGTGAAATTCATTTAGGCAAGAATCCTATGTATCATGCTCGAACAAAGCATGTGGATGTACAATACCATTTTGTTTGAGAAATGATTGCTTAGGGACAAATTGAGTTGAAGAAAATTGATATTGAGGTGAATGTTGCAAATTATCTTACCAAACCTGTGAGTACAGATAAGTTCATTTGGTGCAGGGAGGCCACGTGCCTTGTTTCTTGTACCTAGTTGTTTCCATGATGGTGCGATTCCCTTAGCTCTTGCAAGGTATTCGATAAGTGGTGGAATGTTGGGAATCAAGGTGTCTAAGCCTTGGAAAATCCTAAGTTATTTATTTATTGTTACTTTACATTTTCCTATGGATAAATATCATTTATGTTATTAAATAATTGTGCTCCATCAAAAGGGGCGTGAGATTTTGAGTTGGCACTTTTGCCACATGTCAATGCCTTGAAAAATAGGTTATTAGTTGTCAAAAGATGCCCACTTAGTGGTATAACATGGAAAGCCTATTTTTAAGGATGTTATAACAGATTCTATGACAACTGTAAGGGATAAAAGTGGGGGATATCATTTTGAACGTGAGAATCATCTATGACATGCATAAGAGAATCTTTGCATAAGCTATTGATGGTCTATGATGCATGTAAGAGCATCTCCTATTTTATAGGGATTCTTATGACAACTTGTAAGAGGGTGTAAAGTCATGTAAGAGACCAAGTTTATCATGTAAGTGGTCGTATGAATTTTTACCATGGTATTTCCGAACCTTGTTTTGACCCACAGTAATGTTTTATGGTGGTATTTTGAGCCACCATGAGTCTATATATTGAGGGGTTGAGATGGAGACACTATGAGATGTTTTATAGGTACACAGATATTGCTGGATTGGAGTCAAGATTGAGGAAATTCTATGTATTGTAATCTCTTTGAAGAATAATACAGATTTTCCCTCTTTTCTTGGTTGATTTTTTTACCCGAAAGGGTTTTCTCCACGTAAATCCTTGTGTTATGTGTATGGCTTTTGAGTTGTGTGATTTATTTGCAATTTAAATTATTTCTCCATTTTTTTCTACAAGTTTATTTTTCAGATTTGCAAGTTAAATCAGATTTCCATATTGTAGTGGTTGCCTTCATTTCTAATAGGTCTCACATAGCAGATAATAGAGGTGATTGTTTGTTCTCACTGATACCATGAATGTTTTGTATGTTCTAGAGATGAATACAAATTTGATGTCTATGAGCCAATCTTCCAAGAACCTGAACAATAATGTGAATTTTAGTGGCAACAATTGCTCAGTTTCTAATATGAAACAGAATAAGGTGGTTGGCTTTGGTATTGAACAAAGAGGTCGATATAAACTTGTCGATGTTGTCATGTCTTGTAGCAAATGACAACAGCAGCATACTGTGTCATGGAAAGTATGGTCACTTGAATTTATAGAATCTTTTAGCACTTAGTTGAACTGATATGGTTCACGAGCTTCCTTCCATTCCAGAAGGTAGGATATCTGTGTAGGGTGTTTGGCTGTAAAACATAAGAGATAACCATTTCCAATTGAAAGTGCATGGTGGGTCAAAGAGTCTCAAGGTCTCATTTATGTTGATTTGTGTGATGCATTGTTAAAATCCGTAATGACATCAAGGGCAAGGTATTTTCTTCTTTTGGTTGATGATTTTAGTTGAAGAATGCAGGTTTACTTTCTCAATTTTTGTCTAAATGCTCTAGTAACTTTATATAGCTCGAAGCATTGGTAGAAAATTAGATGGTTAGGCACATTAAAATTCTCAAGTGAAATTAGGGAAAGTTTGTATTCAAATAGTTCAAAGAATCTTGTGACAAGGAACAAATACAAAGTGATTCTCAGCTTTTTACAACTCTCAACAAAATGGGTTTGTGGAAAGGAGGAATCTCAAAATTATGAAGATGGTTCGTTGCATGTGGCATAGTGTAATGTCCTACCCAAAATTTTTAAAATAAACTTGCAGATTCTTCATTCTTAGCGCATAGACATTCTGTCAAACAGTTGATGGAACATTGTAATATTCAATATTTCTGAATTAAAGATCAAGAACAGCTGTACTATAAATAATAATCATGGGCAATTTCACAAACAAATTGTCAAGCATTGAATTTCATTGGGACATTTTTGTCAAACAGTTGGCAACTTAAAAAGACTGGCTGATAAACTTACAATAAATACTGGTAATGCTGATATCAAATCATAAATACATGCAATAGTGAAAAACTTAGATTCTGGCCTCAATCTGGACCTGTCAAAGTCTGCAAATGATGCTGGTCTGAGTGTACCCCACCACGAATATTGGAACTGCAGAGGTATTCAGTTAATGTCATGGTAATTTGAACAGCACTATGAAGAATGCAGTTTTGTCCTCCAAAACCCCTACTGGGAAGTACAAATACGTCCAAACTGAGAATTCCAAACTCCTTGAGAATGCCATACTCATTTGTAGATTGTTGGTGCGCTAGTAATGAAAGGCAGATTCAGAATGTTACATTCCCAAGCTTCCATAAACCCTTGCGTTGGCAGCATAAGCAAGTTCACTACCTCTTTGTAGCTTGCGTCTCTCTTGAACACTCTAAAATGGCATGGCTTGACACTAAAAGAATGATGGAAATGACAACAACCAAATATGGAGTTGCATACCCCTTAATAAATAAGGCAACTCCCCTTCACTGAAACTCTTCATGCTTCGATAACAATAGACGCTTCCTTTTTCACTGAAATCGACCTGCAATAATTCCAAACAGGGGCAGCTGGTGGTAATCTACAATTTATAATATTTTCAAGATAACTCTTCCCATAGTATGGTGTTCTCCAATCAGATGGCAATTAGCATTTTTATGCATAGAAAGTTAGAAACTCTACAAAAAGACAGTGAACAGCAATTTTATGCTAAAAACTTCAAATGGAGGTCGCCGCTGACATATTTATGCATAGAATAAGAAATAAAATCTGCATCTCCCATAACAAGAAACTCTCCTTACAAATTTATTATTTGCCTACAAAACTTTGATAAATTTGTAAAGTGCAAAATTCGTAAAACTTGGAAATAAATTCTCACAACCCCAAATATTGCATAATCAAATGGCACAAACGTTCAACACAACTATGAACTCCGTATGAAACCACTTGATCAACTAGGTGGGTTTTCGTCCACGCAAGTGATGACCAAAAGGGTTTTTGTCCTTTGGTTGAAGAATGAACTTGCTTCAATCTCCCAAATAATCAAGGGTTTCATAAAATATTCAGAATGAGCTTTCTCTCCTCAAAACCCCTTTTATAATAAAAAAAAATTATTTGTGTCCTCTTATTTTCCCTCTAAAAAGTAACTTTAGACTCTTTTTGAATAATTAAATATAATTTGTCTTTCAATTTTGTTTTTTGGACAACTTAACATTTAACTATTTAATTATTTAATTTTTTTCTACACATCCACCTAAAGGTACGAAAAATATTAAAACAATCCAACTATGCATTCTGAGCATGCCAAAAAACCTTAAATTCTCAAAATATTGAACTTAATTAAAAATTGACGCTTTCCAAAAATAGTAAACTTCTCCAAGAAGTGTGGAGTGCTTCCAAAATGTCAAAATTCCATTTGGAAAGTACCATTGGACTCATCTTGATCTCTTGAACTTATTGCCACTATCAAAATTCCTTTTTGATAAAATTGGCTCTCTTCAACATTCTTGAAATTTTCCAAGAATGTTGGAAGACCAAAAAAGGGACATTACACATAGTGAGGGTGTACTATTTAGATATTGGGGTGAGGCAATTCATATGATGGTACATCTCTTGAACATAGGTTTGTGCAAAGCCTTGTATCAAATGACTCTTGAGCAAGCATGGTCTTTGAATTTATATCTTATACTATGGTTCAAGATAATAAAAATATTGTTTTGTGGTGTTTTAGGATGGGGATGACAAGAAGCATAGGAATGCATGTTTGGAAAGCAAGGTATGAGACACTTTCTTTTTGGGGAGAACAATTAAAAATAGGGAAATTTGAAAAAAATAAAAATATAGGAAATTTCAACTATTCACATGATAACCCTATTACATAACATTAGAGTTGAATTGGGAATTCACATGAGAGCTGACATACAAACTTATATAATTTCATTATTTTAAGATTGTATTGTCATTTTGTATGTTTATTGCTCTATCAGATAAATTAAAATACATGAATTAATAACAAAGATGACAATGCATACTAGTTACAGGAGTAAAATATATCTTTATTCACACATGAATTTGTTACAAAAGAAGACTAAAGATGGTCAGCCAAGGATTAGAGTCAAGCTGACTCGATCATACTACTCTCCTTGAGGATACACAATGTATTTAAAGGACTCTACGGTTGCCAAGAAGAACACAAACGTCAACCAACCGACACTTATAACTACTCGAAATCAAGAACCAATTAATACATAGTTGGATAATCAATATTACTGAATCATAATAATAGACATTGTACACCCACTACATCATTGCCCCCAAAAGAAAAAAATGTCTTCTAGACGACGAGTAAGCATCAAGTAACATTAGGGAAGACTTGCCAAATTGATGATATTATTGTAGACAAAGACCTGTAGACAAACTTGGAAGTGTACTTTGCAAACTTAGGGCTTCGAGTGTACTTGGCAATTCAAAGGAGTGCAATGGGGGTTTGGGGGCAACGCTCTCGTGTGGTTAAGGGGCAACACCCCTTGCGAGGGTTTGGGGGTAGCAACCCCAACGGGGTCAAGGGGCAACACTCCTTGTGGGGGTTTGGGGGTATTGCTCCCAACGGGGTCGAGGAGTAGCTCCCCAAGCACGCTCCGTGTTGCGATACAAGGAGGGATCAAGGGGCGGAGCCCCCACCACCAAGCCCAATTTAAGACCTTCAAAATCACATAGAACTTCATGATGCACCACATTTCCATGATTTTTTAAGAGGCCAACAACAATGTTGACGAAATAAAGATTTTGAATTGTTTAACCAACGTATGAGGGCGACCAGGGAAGGAAGTTGCTATATGAAGGTTGATGGCTGTATGCTGCAAAGTTCTTGTGTGATGTGAACTAGCCATGTGAGGAGGTGTTGATAATTTAATTGTTGGTGTGAAGTTGCAATCTTAAACCATATGGTATAAAACTTGTTGGTTGCTGATTGTACGAAGTACGAACCATACTTTGCACTGTACATTGTTAGATGTAGATTGTACTTCCTCTTTGATGCGCACCCCTTGTACGGTGCATTTACCACTTGGTTGTAAATAGTAACTCCTTCCTGTGAGCTGCACATTGTTTTGTTGTGGTCGTATGATATAGAATCGTGGCGATACGATACAACCAATGCTTCGGCATATGGCTTGTTCTCGCCTATGAATTCCTTCAAGTGACTGTACGATATGTGTTTCATGTGCCCTTGCCTGCCGTACGATGCAAACTCCTTTCCACCATCAACGTACTTTGCAAACTCCTTTCTGTTGTATGATGTGATGGAGTTGCTGACATTGTTTTGTGTTGAAATTCCCTTGATCCCTACCTTGATGCTGTAAGGTGGAAATGATCTGTCATATGGTGAAAATGATTGGATGAATTTGTTTTGACCATACGATGTGAACAGGGTGCATACGTGAACTGGGTGTATGGTATGCACTTGTTTTGAGAATACAATGTGAGCTTGGCATAGAGCATGCACTTGTTTTGGTTGTACGATGGGATCATTACACCCTCCCCCATGCTCTATGATTTGAAATACTTCAGGAGTCTATTGAATGTATGAATGTCTTGGTTGTATGATGTGAACATTAAATAATGGTCGTATGATGCAATTTATACCCTTCACCAACTGATGTCATTCTAAATATGCTTGCCATACCATGTGTCTTGTAGTCTCAAGCAAATGGGGTCGTGCAATCTTTAGTTTTTGATCGGAGCGTACAATGTGGCTATACAATGGCCTCATATATTGTTGTACAATGTAGATTGGTAGCTGTGTAATGTATACTGAGGGAAAAGCCAACCGTATGACAATTCTTTTCTTGTCGTGCAAATGAGTTCTTTTCTCACCATACAATATGGTCAAACATTTTAATGTAATTGGAATTTATAGTCGAGTTTTTAACTGTACTCGAAGGCGCGCTGATAGTAACTTTGCATTCTTTTGCAAAGTCGGATACCTCCACTACAATTGTCATCTTTTGCCAAATTGGTCACACGCGCCGGTAAAATTCCAAAAACGGCTCACCGCCAGTCATACCAAGTCCAGTTCTGGCGAAAACGTCCACCGTCTCCCGGCAAATGAGTCAGAATTCATCAATACCATCCCAAACACCTGGCCATTTTGGTTATTCCATCAAACCTTGATTCTTTCGTTTGAGTTCCTTCTAGGAGTCTAATCCCGCGAAGTCGCAGGAAGTTGTTTTCCATTCCCATCAATTTGCATTTCTTCAAATCAATTATATATTCACTCTTATTCTCCTCAATGAGATTGTATTCTTTTTCCAGCCAGATTCGTCATTTCGCCATCAGCCAATCTCGACCTAACAATGCGTCGTATGCTTTCTTCCTTAATGAGATGACCACAAAGTTCAACAAAAATGCTTGGGTTTTGATAATTACTTTTTGTCCTATTAAAAATCCAAGTACCTTAATACCTTGTTGATTTGCATCACCAATTGAAAAGTTGGTGGCCAAATGATCGACTTGTCAAGACTTCTCCAAGTGTCTTCTGGAAGTATATTCACGCCCAACCCTTTATCAACAATAGTATTGGTGAGATTCCTTCCAAGGATCTCCATATTCACCACCGTTGGTTTCTTTGTTGTGTTAACTGTTAGCAACATTGGATTAGTCACTTTGTAGCTTGATAGCGAAGGTTCAATTATTGGTTCTTCATTCTCACCGTATTCCAATTGGGCCGAAACATGCATCGTCTCATTTTCCCTCGATACAAAAGCATTTCGAAGTTCAGGAATACTTTGTAATAAATCCACTACTTTAATTGGTACAGTAGCTTAAAGTACTTGCACAATATTTTTCTTGGTTTGTAATTAATTTGTTTCCATACTTGCATCTGCAATTGAGTGGCGTCATTCATTTTCCATAACATTCTCCACTTCGGCCCTTGCTACATGAAGCCTTTCTTTTTCTCTACGTCGGTCTGGGTACATAACCTTTTCTTGGTCACGAGTAATGGCCAATACTTCATTATGCCTTACATCAATCATGTTGACACTAGCCTTTTGCTTCGGACATTTGATGTCTTTGTGGTTTCCAGGTCCACTCCATTTGCACAGTAATTGCACTTTATCTTGCTTATTCTAGTAGTCTCTCGGAGAATGTCTGTCATGTCCCCAAAATTGTAATGTATAATTTCTGATGATAGAATAGGAGGTATGCGTGACTGTTTGAAATCCACCTTGTAGGAAGTGCTTGGGGTGTAAGCAAAAGGCGTAAACGAGGCTAGTAAGTAAGCCATTCTAGAGTTGATTGTAATGGCTCCTAGGACCAGAGGTCATTTACGTAGAGAGTCAAGTAACTTACTTATGACCCTCGTTTAATTCCACAAGATGGCAAGTGTCTTTAGGGGGGTTGAGACATTGATGGGGAAAGCAGATACAAGCCGCCAAGGGAGAGGGCTGTGGTAGACACCCTCTTAGGCTTGGTGTAGAAATGGCTTCGGGCGGACCCATCATGTCCCTTCTCCCAAAATCTTAATATGCTTGCATTATTGATAATCTATGGATGTGATGTAATTGCCTAACTCTAATAAGTAAGCATATATATATATATTGTTCATGTGGTGATTGTAGGATTCAAACCCAGGATTGCATCATTAAAGAGATTTATTTTGTAAGACAAACTCCTAACCCCAATTTGCTGCAATTTGTGATCAATAGACAAATTCTAGGTCAAATTAGGAAAGGGACATTACAATTGGTATCAGAGCATGTTCTTGCCAGCTTGTGTTAATGTATCTCCATATGTGTGTGCCTTTCATGTGTATGCTTTGTGGCCTACATGTATTTATGCAACTATGTGTATACCTTGGATATACTTTGTGACTTCAAGTGTGTATTGTGTGCTCATGTATACTGGGTGACCTTGGGATGGTGGATGGACCCGCGTTGTAGTATGGGATGCACGAAATCCCCTTTTCAGTTGTCAAAATGTATACTTAGCCTTGTGGGGTTGAGGATGGACCTGTAGTGTAGTATGGGATGCACCGAATCCTCTTCCCTTGGCCCAATGATGTAGAAAGACCGAAAGAAAGATAGGACCCACGATGTAGTGCGCAATGCACTGATATTCTTTCTATTTGGGATGCATTATGGACATGTGTGTGTCAGCCATTATGATGTGCTAGTTAGCCATTGTGTATGTGATGAATGTCAGAGCTAGTCATTATGTATTTGTGATGTATGGTGGAACTTGTCATTGTGTTTATGATTACTTTATACGTCAAAAAAACTATGAAAATGTTAAAAAATTGTTTGTCAAGATGCTTAAGCTAATTGCTTGCTTGCTTGAGCTACTTGTTTGCCTACTTGAGCGACTTGCCTGTGTGCTTGAGCTACTTGCCTGTGTGTTTGAGTTGGCTGCTTGTTTGCTTGAGCTACTTATTTCCTTGGTTGAGCTACTTGGTTGTCTGCTTTAATTTCTGATTTATGTGGTTTTAAGTTATAAAACATATATTATGACTTGCGGGTATACGTGTATCCATGCAACTTACATGTATTTATATGTATACTTCATGTATTATGTGTATTTGTGTGTATGCTTCATGCTTCCTATGTACACATTATGTATTACGAGTATTCAAGTGCATACTTTGTGGCTTATGTGTATACCTTGTAACTTATGTGTATTATGCATTCAATTGTATTCAAGTGTGGCTTATATGTATTCAAGTGTATCCAAATGTATACCTTGTGACTTATGTATTCAAGTGTGGCTTATATGTATTCAAGTGCATTCAAGTGTATACC
>VDFB02033006.1:0-49648 GCA_007258455.2 Sequoia sempervirens
GCTTATATAGCCGCGGTTTTTCAATCAAGAGTATATATTTTTTTTGAAGACACCAGGTACGAGAATACAAAGAAGTTTATACATGCAAATTCCTGCCAAGAATATCAAAATATTACTCACCATGGCGGCTGTTACAACATTCATACAATTATTCTTGCTCAAAATATTTTTATGGTGGAAAAAATGCAAATTTCTTCTTACCCATGTAAGGGTTTTACTCTAAAAATGTAGAATACAGTGAAATACAAATACCCAGATGGATGATATTATAAGTTGTGACCAGAAAAATGGAGATATCCACGGCCTTATGGCCATTTTTGCTTTACAAAGACACAATGAAAAGCCATAATAATAAGAAGAATCAACTTACCTTTGTCACAGGGAGAGGGGCGACCAAGATTAAGGAGAAAATCTGAAGGAACTTAACAATATCTAGCTCTAATCAAGTCTTCAATGCCGACCCAGTACAATTTAATAACAACAAATGATAGAGTTAGAAAGTATGTTCAACATTTATGCTACAACCGCGGCTTTAAAGCCTCATAAAATGCTATACAATGGAGTCAAGATACCTCAGCTGGTAAAAAACAAACTTACCCTATGAAAATCAACAAGATTTAGCTCATAAACAACAAGAAATGGTGGATTTTCAGGCTCTAGATTGAGCAAGTTTCTTAGAAACCCTACTCCATGGTGGCGCAACAGGGAAGTCTTCAACAAGAGTCAAAATACAAAATGATTGAAAGTTAGGGCTCTATGGTATTTGCTTGCCTTAGGTCGATAAGCTTTTGATTTTATTTTATGATTTTTGAAAAAAATCATTATGTTCTATGGACGCCTATGGTTTTGACTTTTAAGTCAAGTGTTTAGCAATTGTGTGGTCGACCTTATTCATAAGATTTATAAATAATACAAGTGCTGTGTGGTCGGCTAATTTATGGTGAATCAAATATATGCTAAATATAATTTATGAGGTGGAGAGACATGCTTTGCTAAATTAGCTTTATTCTTCAAATTTATTTGTATTATTCAATGTAAATGAATTAATTAAATGATTCATTATAAATCATTTAATTAATTCATCATCTTAAAATACAAATAAAGAACATTATGTAAAGCTGAATCACAACTATAGATTCATTCAACTGAAGATTTGTCATGCAAGAATGGACTTTGAGTTATCATGGACGAGTTGATTAAAGTAAGGCAAATTTTGTATGTTTTGGCCCATATTCAGAGATTTCCGGTTCAGTTTGAGTTACAAATTAGTTGCATGCTTTATGACTGCGAGTTCGAGACTGAGTTCACTCATTTTTGCATTAGTTTGAACCTTATTTTTAGGGAATTTTGCTTTTGCTCATATTTCACCTTGGAATTATCATTTTTCTCACTAAAATTGACTTTCAATTACATGTTCATGCACTTTGAAGTGCGTTCTCATTGTATATATTGAAAAAGTTTATCTTTTTCATTTTAGTTCTTGTTATTCAGCCTTTGCATTATGCAAAGTGAATTGTCATGTAACTTAGCTTTCAGATTAATACAGTGTTTTTAAAGGTTCATTAGTTTATGATTTGCAAAGGATTCCTTCTAAATTTTAGTATTTTCGAATTTGCCTTCCAAGTTTCAGGCATTGTTATTGTGAGAAATTTGATCGAGAAATTACTGTGTTTTCAGTTTTGAAACCTCTAATTTTTGTCTTTTTCACATTTTTGTATGCAATTTAATTTAAGTTCACTGGTTATACACTATGCATGTACTTGATTAATCAATTTAGTCATGAAAACTTTGTTTTCCCTCGATATTGCATTAAATCAAACCCTTTGTTTAAAACATTCAAGTGATTGAGCTATCAAATCAGGTTGTGTGAATTAAAGTGTTGAGTGATTATTTGTGAGTTAGGTTGCAATTAGTTTTCCAATCAGGTGCATCAATAGGTTTCATTATAGTTTAAGCTTTTCTTTCAGTACTTCTATCCCTTTTCCAACAATTTACCAGTTAATAATTTGAGAATCATATAGGAAGTCAGCCTAGAATCCGAAGGTTCAATCTCATTATAGGTCACCCACAACCTGAGTTTGATCCAATGTTTCAACAGATTGTTAAATTTAACCATTCAAGCATTCAGGTGCAGTCTGTTTGACAACAATAGCTTTTTTTGAAATGTGAACATCTTAGTGCCCTCCACTTGCAGTGGCTCCTCCCACCACTTCCTCATCAAATCCTTTAGATCTTCACTTCTAAGCCACATCATTTCGAAGCAAAACTAGCCTTCACTAGAGATGAATCTTCATTGATTGTTATCTCAACTGGATAACGATCTAATAATGCGATCGACCAAATCGAAGCTTTCAAACATTAGTGGCTCATTCAACCAATTCTCAGAGATCAAAAAATTGTCCAGCCGTTCCACAATGTTGGTAAAACCTGTTTGCCTATTATTTCACGTGTAGGTACCATTATTTGCTTTGACATCAATTAGATTAGTTTTTCAATGAAGTTTGTAAAATCTCTATTACTTGGGAGATTCTCCTTATGCCCCCTAATTTCTCATATAAATTTTCTATGGCATTGAAATCCCCCTACTAACACCTTACCACGTGTCATTGCGAGATCTTGGGTTATTGCATCCCACACTATCTTCTTCTTCTCTATTTTTATTGGTCTATAGACATTAAAAAGAACAATTCATTCAAAGTTGACAATATTTGTACATTTACCTTTAGCCAATTAAGATTTGAAGTAATATGTGTAATTTTTGTCTTTGAGGGGCACCGCATCATGCTCAAACCACCCGACGCTCCCGTTGCATCCGCAAACAGACCATCCCATCCTTTATAGTATTTATAGAAATTCGTTGTTTCTTCACCCGTGAGTTTTGTTTCCCGCATCATTAAAACAAAAATTTTGTGGCACTCTAACTGGCGTTTTACCAACCTTTTTTTGTTAGTTCCATGTAGCGACCCTCATCTCCCCCCAAGGGAGGGAACCCCTCCCTTGGACCACAACATATATGATTTTATTGATGTTTGATCTCCGTTTAAGGCCTCTTCCTCATGTTTTTGTTTATTTGTTTTTCTTCTAACTTTAGAGCCCAAAGGTAAAGTTGATTTGGCTGCACTTTGTGAAATGCTTCTTGGCTCTAAAATGTCCAACTCTTCCTCCATTTCATGGCCAGATATCAATCCTTCTTCTTCCATTTCATACTTGTTGCCTTCTATCTACATCGCTTCCACCAATGAAAGTGTTTCCAGTTCCGGTTGCATAATGTCTTCCAAAGGTGGCATTTCCAAACTAACATCATCTGTTGCCACCCTCGTTTCCCTTGTCCCATTGTTCTTCGACTCATAGTTCCATGGGAGTGCCTCTTCCTTGTTTTGGTCATCCCCCACATTCTTCCTTGTTTTCTCAACCCAAACATCTTTCGTTTTGGGTGGGAATCTTTTGCACTTCGCCTCAAAAGGGTTACGTCTCTTGCATTTTAAATAGTAAAACTTTTGTTTCTCTATTTCAATCATTTGCTTCCACTCTTGACCCCTTCCTAATAATTGGATTGTTTCAAGAATTTCTTTAATTACTAAGATCTTGATCCTAGCGTAGATAAGAGATTCGCTATCTCTAAGGTCCACTTCCAACATTCAACCTAAAGAATCTCCTATTTTGGTAAGACATCGACCTGACTAATATTCATATGGGAGGTTATATAACCTTACCCATATCAGCCCTTGCATTGGATTGAAACTTAATGGATAAAAAATCCACACCTTTTTTTGCATGTATAGATAGGTGTTCCTATTCCTCCATACATCAATTGACAACACCCCCTTCTGATTACTTTTGTGGGAAAAACAATGACAAAAAAGCCATTGGGCATGAACTTTATGACAAGGTCGTTTTATTTCCACAGACCCATTCACCAATCTCCTTCTTTGAGAATCTCTTGCCTAGAAAATGTCCTATAACCGCTTTCTCTTCCAAATCATTTGCATCGTCCTCCACAATATTTGACAGTTCTACTATTAGGTTTCTTCCTTTCTGATCTTCGTGCCTTTGTTGATGTTGCTAACTTCCTCTTCCTTCCGGGTTTGATCACAATTGAAGTTATTCTTCTGTAACTCATCTCCTTCCCCTTGATTGCCTTCCACCATTGTTTATATATTATTATTACTACGATTACTATTACTATTATTATAAAAAATAATTTAATATGTAAAAAATATATAGTATTAATAATATTATATAATAGATCATATTATATAAGATGTGAGCCTTCCTGTACAATATATAATATTTCTCCCTCTCCCTTTTCTCTTCCTCTCTTTCTCTTTCTCATTCTATATGTTTGTCTCTTTAAGTGTGCAATGTAAGGTGAATTATCATATCCTTAGTCAAATGATATGCTACCTTGAGCATAACTCCCCAAGGACACGTGCCATCCTTGGATTGACATGAAACAACCAATCAAAAGTTAGGTTAGGTTCTCTTTTCTCTCTCTCTTTCCTTTGCATCTCTTATATTTCTCTCATGCTCTATCTCTCTTTGTCTATTCCTCTCTCTCTCTCTCTCTATCTATCTAAATTCGTCTCTTTCTCTCATTCTATATCTTTTGAGTTTCTCTCTCTTTATTAGCCGATAGGCTATGTATAGTGTGAGATTTGAGTATAAAACAAGTCTCACGCCTACAAACCACTATTGAGTCATTGGAAAATAAGTTTCAATACCATTTAATGGTAAACCAATTGTAGTTTAATGGTAAAATCCTCTAAAATATCAGGTAAAAGCCTCCAAAATCCCACTTATCACATAAAAGCCAGATAAATATTGATTTGACAACCGAATGAGAACATTCTATTTCCATTTGCAATATTTTTTTGTCAATTTGATGACAATTTTCTTTTTTAATTTGCATTGGTTTATGTTTTAAATCTATATGCACACATTTCATACACAGATAATACTTTATTTCTTAAAAAAAAAATCTACATTTGTCTAAATTTATTTCGTTCCATTATTTAGCACTTATTGTTAATTGTTTAATCTAGCTACATGCAATGCACATACTCTCTAACATATTAACATACATATAGTTTTCTATCAACATAATCTTTGAATCTCCTTTAGGTACAATATTAGTATATATACCTTTCTATCTAGAATTGTCTCCCCCTCTATCTCTCTTTCTTTTTCCTAATCTCTCCAAAGATCAATTAAACTATAGATTTTTTATATATTAATTTAATTTGATCTATATAAAAATATATTATTGATTATAATAATTTCATATTTCTATTTTATATTTTTTTATTATAGAATATATATAAAATATTATAACCTATATATACTAGTACATCAAAATTGGAGAGCAGATTGGAATTTCATTTTCCCGCCCATTCATGCTTGAAATTTCAGTCTCATCCTTCTGATAACTGGTTCGCTCGGTCAAAGTGGCAGTGAAGCAACGTTATTTCGAAGCCGTTGGCGGGTTACTGGCCTTTCATTGATTGTGCAGAGAAAGAAAGAGAAAAACGACTCTCCTTTCGTCAATATCTCGAATTCTCCCTCCAATTTAAATAATTGTTTCGGGTCGTCGGCTCGAGTCCCGCTGTTTTCGAAGGTAAGAAAATCCTACAAAATTTGTTTCAGATCGGTTACTCGTGGTAGAGTAAATAAACATTTTTCTTGATCTTATTCTCGTCAAGGCATATGATTGGTTTTTCCATAATGCATGCACAAACTTTTGGATCTCAGTCTATGTTCCATCTTTGTTTTTTTTTCTGCATTGATGGCTGCCTCCACCTCCATTGCAGATGTTGCAACCTCGCTTCCTACCGTCATTTGCTTGTGATGAGCCAGGGGGGAAGTTTCAACCCTCCCACGAAAAGGAATATTAGATGCCTTTTTGACACATCAAACGCACCATTGCTTTTCTATATAAATTGCTACATATGCATCCATTGAGCCTTGATGTTGTAACTAATACAACTCTCTAAAATGCTTCTTGGGTCTTGTCTCTCAAAAATTATTGATCAACCTCTTGCAAAACTCCTCGTAGGTGGTGATGAGGTTGTACCCTTGAGTGACTAAATTGTGATATGACTACTCATGTGCAACCCCCTTCAGGTGAAGGATCGCAAATTTGATTGCTTCCTCCTCGTACATAAGGCTCAGCGAAAACTAAGTGTTCAGTATTTTGATCTGAGTTTGTGCTGAGGTTTTGTTGGATCTATCAATTAATGGAATGGTCGATTTTGCCAAACTACTTTGCAAATCTTTTCGAGGCCTGTTCAGGGTGGGTTTACTTATTCTTGGTTTTGGTTTTTGACTTCAGCATACTAAAATTCATGAAAGAAATATTTGGCCGAAATTTTGCACTCTTTGCTCCATATTTTGTGTGAAGAGCATCCAAATCCTCCTTCTGTTGATTGTCCGTATCTTCACCTTGCAACAAGACTTCCCCATGCAAGAATATGACTCTTGGTAGCATTCCACCATAACTAATTTTGTTGGGGTGTTCTGGTTCATCGCTGAAGATGATGGCTCTCCTTGTGCACCATTGCCCAGAGATGTAGTAGCATGATTTGTTTCCTTGGTTTGCTTACTCTGCACACTCTGAATGAAGAGTTTGATAAGCTGTTGCTGCCCATCCTTTAAGGATTTCATCACCTTATAAAATTCTTCTTGTTTGTCCTTGTGACATTTTTTGCTTCTTCTGTTCGCTGTCACTTTTTAACATACAACTCTCCACAATTTATGTCAGTCAACTGACCAAACACTACCTCATTTGCTGATGAAGACTACAGGTGCCTACAGCTATGGGATTAAACAAATGTAGTGACCTCTATTTTAAATTGCAACTACTTAACTGGCCAACTGAGCTGCTTCAACAGGAAGACTCAGTTGCCACCCTATAACTGAAAAACCCTCTCCTCTTAACTGTCAACAAGGACTCAGTCAAATCTCAGAACTGGTTAACTGCCAACCAATTCCATACTTACAGATTAAAAAGTGGACATTACAAAAAGGTTCCTTATGATAGTTGCTATCTTGAATGTATGAGACTAGGATAGACCAGGCTGAACATTACTTGTAATGTATTCTGTGATGTGGCATGTAACTATTTTGTTGCATAACAATTACCTTACAAAAAACATTTTGAGATATTATATATTTGATGGTAATTTCAAAATTTTCAGTAGTTACTGCTATATATGCTGCTTAGGTGGCTTGAATATGCATCCTGCAGGTGCTACGACCTAATTTCACTTTGAAAGGCTACTTTCTTCAGAATGCCCTCCATGGACTCTATTAAACCTGAAGCTGTACAGAGTCTAGACATAGAGGGTATACTGTCGCTCGCTGATGATCTCTGTCAAGTCCTTGACACTTCTAGAGATTTTTCTGTGTTAGCTGAAGTACAACAAGAAATAAGCAGGCTCAAATCTGTTGTTGAGGAGGATTGGTCAGAAGTTCAAACAATTTTAAAAGGTAATTTACTGTCACAGATGATCATTTGTTTTTGAATGCATGTTTTAACTGTTTTTTCTTACATGGAAGTGTTTGAAATAAGTTTAATTGTGGCATCGGATTTTTTGGCTGGTTGATTTGGTGTTTAGATTCATACATTTAACTTTGATTTCCTAGGGTTTGGAATTGCTCAGACTTGGCATTCCACTGAGCTTGATGTTAGGTTTGAATTTAGCATAATTGCTTCAACACTTTTTTCCAGTTTCTTTGGTGTTTAGATTCATACATTAAGCTTCTAATTTCATAGTCTTTGGATCTTGTACATGGCTTTCTACTGCGTTTGATGCAAGGTTTCAACTTACTTGAGTTCTGCACCTGACCAAAGATATCTGTCTCGTTAATTGTTACATTTTGAGGAAGGGCTTCTGATTTTCTAATTCATGTGGGAAAAATGTTTTGAGTGAGTTTCAATTTAGGTGGGTAGTGTTTAATGTAGGGTTCAGCCTGATCTTTGGTTTCTTTTCCCTTGAATTTCTGATCTATAATGTTATTTCTGTAATTATGAATATCTTGGCAGCACTTTTTTTTTTTCCAGTTCTTTTATATATGGGCTTCTATTTTTATGCTCACATGTTATTTTTCCAATTTTATATGCTAATTCAATCAATACCATAACTACAGACATTCAGGGCAAAGTACTTATGCATGAGAGGAAGGTGGAGGCTGCAGAGAAGGAGGGAGTGGCAGATGAAAAGTTGCAAGCCTTACGCACTGAATTGGAAAAAGAGCAGCAATATGAGCATCAATTTATGCAAGAGCTTAGATAAGTTTTCTAAACCTAAGATGTTTAATCTTAGCACAATTTGGTTCTAACACAATTAGTCTCACACAGTCATTGAAGACGAGATGGATAGGTTGGAATTGGAGAGGTCTCGTATAGAGAGCCACAAGGAAGCAGTGAACAAAGCAAAAAAAGAAGAAATAAGAGCACAGTAAGACTGTTACTTGTTCTTTTTTCAAGCACATGAATATTACAATGATGATGAAATATATGAATGCTTCTATTGTTTACGTTGTTTTCTCATCTTGTACCCAAAATGACACACTGTCCCTCAAAATTTCTTGTCATGATTTTAGATGTTGACAATTCTCAGAATTCTTAGTATTTGAGAAACATAAAGAGGATTAATGGGTTTTTTTATTTCAGCGAGGAAGTAAAAAATCACAAACTATTTAACTGCTTGGAGTTTTACTGTAGATGCACTAATCTTTTCTCCATAACCAGCTTGATTTCACAAGAATGGTGTTTCAGGGGAACTCATCCTCAAGGAGTCAGTGCTCATTATATTTCATGGGTTCGATGGAGCACCCTAGTGTTTTTATATGATGATGAGGCTAGGAACGCCTGTATTTTCATAACTCTTATATTGTTTTTCAGCCTAGATTAGCAGATCCTGTCTATGTGATATGTAGCATTTGCAAAGATTCCCCGAGGATTTCATTTCAGAAAGCCATCTGGTATAATGCTTGAATCAGGATCCTTATAATCTGTCCAAGTAATTTGCTCCCTTTGTCGCTTTTTCTTGATTTCTTTGATACATAATTATCAACATAACAATTGTGGTACAGGCATATTAAAAGTTAAAACTTAAGGCAATGCCAAAAATACCTATAACATGAATTCTGTCACGAACTTTATAATAATCTTCAGTTTCTTAGACCATCTAGTGTGATTGAACCTGTGATGCCACAAGCCATTGACTTGTGCCAATGGCTAGTGAAACCATGTTGAAGTGAAAAAGGCCATGAGTATGTTTCTAGTCACAGGTTTGGGCACTAGATTAAATTAATTATGCCAAGAGGCATTCTAAAGTGGCATCATGGAGTCTCATGTTACCGTCTACATAAAAAATTAAAACCCCATAACTTAGATTTGACAGCCATTTCATTGTCAAATCATTAATAAATAAGTCATGGCCCAATGTACATTGTGGTGGATTGGAATTGAAGCTGTGCATTGCAGTTTTGTGGGGGTTGTGGACATAGATTATTGTGGAAAAATAAAATGGCCACATGACGGGCACATCGTGAGGGATTAGCAGATAAATTGCCCTTCATTTGGCATGCAAGGGAGCAAAAGTGGTGATCAATTATGCTAAAGTATTATTCAAGGAATTGAGGGGCACCAAAACTATTGTGAATTGCATGGCCTTGGGCCGGTGGCCATAGTGATGTTCATTGCAAGAAAGAGCAATGACCTCATTCAATGTGTTGTGGAGGATCCCCCTCTCGAACGGTTGGGCAAGGCGATTGACATGGTGCTTATTGTGGTGTTCTTGGCCAGTGATGAAGGAAAGTGGGTTAATGCTTAGGTTGTTCAGGTCAACGGAAGCTATGTATAAACCCTAAAGGTATTTGGTTGCGTGATGTTGTGGGTTAAATAACATAGGGAAATGGCAAATAATTAGCCTAGGCATGGTGATGTAATAGCATCCCTACTGTGGACTTCAAAGCTGGTATGCTGTAATAACTAAACCCTTGACATATGTTCTTAAGTGTTGTTTATAATGTTTTAAAACTCTATTTATAGTTAATGTGGAATGTTGGAAGTGGTTGTAAGCTGTTTTATTGTTTCACCCTATGTGTGTGTTCTTGCTTTGCAAAAGGTCTTTTCTTTCATAATTTTTGAGGCTGTCAAGTTTAAATGCTGTACAAGTGCTTGCATACTGGTCTATTACAATTAAATATGTTCTGATTTGTAATTTCCGTGTATTGGGGTTTATAGTATGAGAGTATTGGATATTGCAAGTACAAACAGTATTAGGTTTTGCAAGGGGCGTTTGATTTCTGACTAAAGAGGTTTAAGAGAATGTACATTATTTTTTCATGCATCATGACATAAAAGATTTTTTTTTTTTTTAAATCACCACTAAGAAAGATTAAATTGGTAATGTTTAGTTAGATTTTTTCATTCATTTATTTAGTAGTATACTAAATGTTTTATTTTTGTTGGTCATGAGTTGAATTAGAGCTTTTGTTCAGTATAGGGTGGTGCATGGCAGGGAGCACTTCTAGTGGCGCTGCAATATGGGGTTCATCTTGTGGTGGTTCATCAAAATTATTATGATTCTTGCACACAAATACAAAGTCAGTATGAATGTTGAAGCCCATGAGAAATTTTGAACTGATTTTAATGAATTTAAGGTTAGGGTAAACAGAGGATAGTAAGAATAAAATCAGCTATTATAGCTTTTGGCTTTAATAGAGGATTTGATTTTAAGTGGAAAGGAAGAGGTAGGTTAAGGGTGAAATGCAAATGCGTGAAAATTAAAAGAGTAAATTAAGTTTTCAATAATGACTTTATGTCAATTATCTGGTGTAATCTACAGTGATGGGGTAAAAGACAAACTATTTAGTGCCAACATTTATAAAGACATAAATACTAGATTTTTTGTGTCCATATATGTAAGTAGCAAATAAAATAGTTTAAAGTAAAATAAAAACTCTTAAGTAAATAAAATAAATTTGATAAGATAGCTATATTTCATATTTAAAATAATTCTATGGTTAAATAAACTAGCATACCTATCTTTAGAAAAATCTATGTAAAAGATACCGATAGATATCTATCATTCTCAAGGTGCTTGTTTTTGACTGGATTTGTGATTTAGGTGAAATAGGCATTTTAAGAATGATATCTTTCAGCATCTTCTACATAGATGTTTGTATAGATAGATATGCCAGTAATGTCCTAGCTGTTTATGAAGCTTACTCAGAACCTAGCTCTTGAGCAAAAATGTTATTCTGAAAGTTATATTGTTTTAATCATTGAGAATTGTCAAGAAGATACAAATTTGTATTCGACAGTTGTCAAGAAGGCATCTAGTAAGCCATACTGGCCTTAACCACAATGTTGAAAATACTAGATAAATGCAACCAAAATGATGGGCCAAGACACCGGTTGAGTCCATATTGTTAACATGAAAGTTTAAGTGTGACAGGCTTGCCATTTGTAGTCTAGTTACAAGTATTTAACATGATAGTATCTCCTGTCTTTCTGCTTTGAAAAGCTCTATACACAGTTATTGAATGCATGTGATCAGTCATCAAGAAGCATGTTTCCAAATGCAGCCTGCATGTGGCTGACTCATCAGTAGTCCAGTCTTTTAAAGTAGGCATTAGATGCAAATGAATAACAGATTTGGTGTTGGTAAACCAAGTATCCACCAACTTTTGAGTCATAGCATTCATACCATACAGTTCTGATGCTGATTTATCAAAGCAACTATATTAAGACAGGCAAAATCTATATCAAAAGCATGAAAATTACCAATAAACATGGCTGCTGATGTTTCTGGAGTTTCAATGAATTGTAGAAACTCTAGTACATGAAATACTGTCTGCCATCTTGATACATAATTTTGAAATATAATTTCACTGGCCTTTGAGTGTTGTTATTCATTCCCCCCAGTCCCTATTTAATTGCTGGTTGCAACTGCAATTCCATGGAAAGGTAGTTCTTGAAGAAAAGTATGTATGAAATGGTATGCAAGCTTTCATACATGTCAACATCTAGTATCAGTGTAGCAAGAGATGAATTTAACATAGCATGTTCTTCCTATATTTTGGTACACTGTGTGGGAAGTAATCTCCTCAATCCTCAATAGCTGTGAACAACTTCTGCCATCAAATATCAACCTGTCCAGTCTAATTCATAATAATGCCTTTCATTACCCTGGCAGTACAGATAAAACTAAAGAAACTATAATCAGAATTTAAGCTAGCAAATATGTGGTGCAAATGTTGCTCTCTGGTCCGATTTCCTACTTAGAAAACGGAAAACCCTTTCTTTCACAGAATTTCATAGATTATGAAAGATAGGGTAATGAATACACATCAGGGAGTGGGGACCAATACTGTAGAATAAATATTAAATTTGGTTACTTAAAAACATCATTGTAGCGTGTACTGCAGAATGTTTTAAATTTATACAATTTAAGATGCATTTTTGTGCATGTTTCTTAGAGTATCAAATATAAATCTCCCCTTGTATTAACTCAATTCACAAGATTCTATTAAGGTGGAATTCTGATTTTAATCTCAGTGGCCTTTTTTATTCCTCTTTGTGCATCATCACTCCTGTACTTAGCCTATATATTGCTCATTACTCAACCTGTACCCATGAGTACATACTACACCCTTATCATGTGTATATACAGTACTGAACTGTGTAACATAGAAATACGTATGCTTTAGCAGCGTTTAGCTGAAGCTCGTGTATCTAAGTATTCGTGTTATTCACTTGATATTTATTGACCCACAAGTACATCTCCTTCATTTTGTATGCTACCACAGATCAATCTTAATATTGATCCGATATTGTGCATAGAGGCATTTAAGAGAGTCTCTTGGTGCATATCAGATTCCTGTTAAGATTGATTTTTGCTAGGTTTTGAGAGTTAAACATTTATAAAAGCATTGGTTGTCAATGTTACTCACGTATCCATCCACACAAGAAATCCAAGTTAATGTGTGTAGAATGCTCTTCTGAAAGCAAATTATAAATATTAAAAGCCCTTTAATGCAATGAGAATGAGGAAGTTGACATTCTGTCCTCAGCTTGCCTACGCAATTAATTGATTACCTTGGTTGTATGCTATTGTATGTTAAAACTCTGGATAATGAAAGACCATCTGTTCTCCCATTCAAATAATGATATCAGTGAAGAGTTAATGTTGGATGCTGTTGTATGTCAGGGTTCTGTTTAAAATTAACTTAATTTCTATTGGTTGATTGGTCCTGCTCAACAAATTTCTTATTTACTGTAAATCTTAACAATTGCAGGAATGAACTTTCTTTGTATGCGTCTATTTCAAAAATTATTCCAGATTTAAGTGCAACAGACAAGTACATGGGTCGTATCCTTTCATAAAAAATGCATGTTTAGGAGGAAGTTGTGACGTATTGGTTATTTGATTTATTCGTTTGAAACTGTTATATATGGATATGTTTCTTTAATTTGATTTATGTACGAATTACTTTCCCCATTAATTTTAGTCTGATTATTTTGTTATTCTCTTTTAGTTGTTTTTAATGCAATAAAGATATTATCCGAACTCTTGTATATCACTTGTATTTTGAGCTGAAATTACTCGTCTACAAGCTTAGAATTTCTCTTAAAAAGGTGCAACATATTCCAAGAGTGTCTTTATTATGATAGCAAGGAGTAAAACTTTGAATATAAATCCCTCTTTTTAATAGCTTGTAAGAATAGGGCCATCACAGAAAATAGCTATGCAATGTATTCAAGGCATTTTTACCATTGATTAAAGACAATAAATTGCTGCATATTTTATGATTCCTTAACTTTTTTCAGATATTGTAGACAGGGAGAAACAAAAAGCAGAGAAGTTTGAGTTTGATAGGACAAAGATGTCTAGTGTTGAGATATGTAACAGACTCTGGGAGATGGTTGACTCTTAAAACTGAACATGGTTTGCTGTATAAAGATGGAAAAGCAAATTTTTTCCAAGTCTTGTAAGTTGGTAAAAACATAATTATCTGTAGTACCTATTTGTCATATATGAGGAACTGGACTTAGCAACATAACAACAGCATTGAGAGATTCTCTATTTCTTTTTAACTTGATTTTCTTTTGGTATATCCCAGGGGATTTTTCTACCCTTCTTTTTTTTGGTTTCTGCACCCCCATGGAATCTGTTGGCACTTTATAGCAGAATATCTCTACTATCTTGCTATCTTTTGCTCTCTTCTTGATGATAGATGACAATGATATGAAACGTCGATGGAAACAAAAATTCTTACAGTTTTCCCAGAAGCTCCTCTTCAATCTAATGGACAAACCTCATGCACATTGATTTTCTTTGTGTTTCTGTAATCAATGCCATGTTAGTCTCGTTTAAATATGTTTCTTTTATATTTGAATAGATGACAATGTTAGACACAACTATGATAAATGAGGGGTTTTCAGTGAGATATTTCCACTAGTTGGCTATTTTTAAATGTGAGTGGTATGATTCAACAAATATCTGTTCAAATATGAGTGGTATGATTCAATTGTTATATTTGTTTCTTGGCTGACATGTTTAGGGGTTTGACAACATCTAGACCATATCCCCACCTTGTGGAAACACTGCTGTTGAAAATAGTCAACAAAGTTTTGATAATGTCACATAAAATAGTATACAAATAATTAAGCACCTCTAATAACCTCATTGGGAGAGTGACACGTGATGTCTCCCAACATATCATATATCCCTCTCCTAGAAAATTCATCCTTCACATTGGCCATCAAGTTCTTTAACCTTGCCTTCCTCACATACCAGCTGCACAAATGTATCTCGCAACAAAAAGTATCCCTACGATACCACAATACGACTACAACTAGCAATCACGCCTTGGTGTGCAATGGGTACGCTGAAGAGGTGTGGAAGGTCAATTTGAAAAAGAAAGTTATATTTTTTGGGTACATTTGTGCAATGAAGGTCTTAATGAAGAAATGATATGCATCCATTTAGACGATTGAAACCAAACCTTTTAATAAGAAAAATAATCAAGCTCCTTTACCATCAATATCTACATGGATGGGTCTATTTTGTTTGGCATTTCTATTTTATCATTATAACATTCTCTTGTTAGGTCTGTCATTATTGGTATACAGTCTAAATGATTGGCAACTTTGATTAATTTAACTACCAAATGTTATGGCGTCAACAATGCCAGCCAACAGGAGTTCAAATAAAGAGGTGGAAATTATTCAAACCACAAAGCACAGCAACAGACAGCAAAAATCTCTCATGCAGTGACTTACTAAAACCAGGCTATTTGAGCTGACATGTAGCCTGAACAAAAGTAAGAAACAGGGACAGCATAATGTCCAGCTGTAAAAAAAAGTACTTACTTTATTCTCCCATAAATGTCCATCCAAAGCTCCCAAGCTCCCATTTTTGCACATGTAGGTAAGAATGCTGAGAAAATTTATGAGATTTGGCTTTACACCTGTGAATTGCATTTTCTTGGAAGTTTGTAGAATATTTTTAACAAATTCATATTATGCAATTATGGCAGGTCATGAGGCAACATTTGTTTGAGGCATTCTGTCAAACATTTTAAATCCCTTTTTCTTTTTAAAATTCCATTTTTGTGGTCCTGCTTGTTGGTGAGGCATTTTGTGAGAACAATGGTTCAAACAAAGTTTATTCTATATTATTTTGTCTGATTGCCTGTTGATTTCAAGTGAGTTTTAATATTTTTCCGTCACGTTCCATGAAAACAAACACATCTTGCTGCATGTGATGGCTTGTATAATCTGTGTGACTTTTGTGGTTTGTTAAT
Source organism: Sequoia sempervirens (assembly GCA_007258455.2). NCBI lineage: Eukaryota > Viridiplantae > Streptophyta > Pinopsida > Cupressales > Cupressaceae > Sequoia > Sequoia sempervirens. The sequence continues at coordinate 15,820 of VDFB02033006.1, forward strand.
AGAGACTGGGAGTGTAGGTTTGGCATGACTGTGTTGGATATTATGCCTAGTCTTGTATGTGCTTTATTTCTGCAGTAAAATAATCAAAAGGGAGACACTAAATATTATTGCCCAAGTCCAAATATTCCTGACCAGATAATTTCCCCTAGCTGAAGGAATGCTTCCTGTGAGATTATTGCTGAAGAGAACAAGATAGGGAATTTGTATCTAAGTTCAGAGATTTTAGATTAGAGATATTTGTAATGGCAGGGGCAATGCCAGGATATGTCCCAAAGTGCTTCATTAATTCAAAGATTTTGAGATCATCCTTGCAAAATCCATGTGCATATCCTGCAATCATTGCATTCCACGAGATGACATCTCTTTGGGGCATTTTGTCAAACAGTTCACGTGCCTTTTCTATGCTGCTAGCACATTTTGTATACATGTCCACCAGCGCAATTGTAACTGCAACATCCGATAAAATTCCTCTATTCTTTATGGTTTGATGGATGCCCATACCCTGTTCCAATGCTCCTATTTTGGCACAGGCAGGGAGAATGCTGGCAAAAGTTGTGGAGTCTGGCTTTACACCTGCCAATTGCATTCGCTTGAAAGTTTCTAAAGCTTTAAAAAAAAAAAAAACCATTTTATGCATTTCCTGCAACCATTGCATTCCATGAGAACTTCTCTTTGATGTATTCTTTCAAACAGTTTACGTGCCTTTTCTATGCTTCCACATTTTGCATACATGTCTACCAGAGCACTTCCAACTATGATAGGTGAAAAAAATCCTCCCAATTTCTTTGTCAGACGACATTATTATTGGGTTTCTTATGTTGTGGTAAACAACTTTTGGGTAGTAATACCCATGTTTATTGCAGTCTCATGCTGGAAAAAAATAACTCAGGCATTTTCAAGTGAGAAAATAAAAAAAATCTAATTTTTGTGTTCCATCTAGAGCATTGATTGTGCTACATTATTGCTGAAGGATGTGAGTAATCATGCATGTCTACGAGGGCAGTTGCGACTATGATGTCTGACAAAGTTCCTCTATCTTTTATGCTTCAATGGATATTCATACTGTTCCAGAGCTCCCATTTTGGCATGGGCAGGGAGGATGCTATCAAACGTTGTGGAATTTGGCTTTAAACCTGACAATTGCATTTACTTGGAAAACAAATCCATTTTGTGCATATCCTGCAATCATTGCAGTCCATGAGACCACATCTCTTTGAGGCATCTTGTTAAACACCAGGTCAGTTGCAACTACATCTGACAAAATTCCTCTATCCTTTATGCTTTGATGGATGTCCATACCTTGTTACAAAGCCCCCATTTTTGCATAGGCAGGAAGAATATGAAAAAATCCCCCTTCCATGATGCTTTGATCGATGTCCATACCTTGTTCCAAAGCTCCCATTTGGCACGTGCAACGGAGGATTTTCTGCTCATTCTGCTGTCTGGCATTCATTGCCTACCATTGGAGGAGAAAGACAAACAACCCAGACGAGCTTCCTATGTTGAATGTCCCTTCAGATCCTCAGAGGTTTACCAGAACAGATTTTGCAAGAGAAATACTACGAAATGGTGAAAGTCGTTATGTGTGGAAAACAATAAAAGTGAACAGCTAACGTCAAATTAATTGTCTTGCATCTCTTTTGGAACCCGTTGATCCGTCAATCTTACAATCTAGCTCGCTCTTCTCACATAGGTAATGCGTTCGGCATAATTAACATCTCAAGTCTATACAGGTAAACATCAATTTTACACTAGTTATGTGTGACCTGATAGCCTTAATTTTAGTTGCTAACATCTATACAAATGCATTGATTATCCACGATCTTATTCAAGAAATTCTCCGTAGAAGTCACGTCCAATATGCTATATTATACGCACATGATCTAGATAGTGTTGTCCATGGAACTAGTAGGCCCATGTGTCGGGAATCAAAAGCAAAAATGTGTAATTGGAATTGCAAAAATATAGTATATAAATTAAGATTACAAAATCCATGTTCAAAAGAAAATATGACAAGGAAAACAATATTGCATGTTTTACTTTCATTACATTTGTTCCAAATTTTGAGTCCATTGCTACCATTCTATTATGCCCATATTTAATCTAATTCAATTATTGTTGTATTTGTATTCCTTGAACAAAAGGCATGTATCCATGTTTGTCAACACTAGCTTTATTGAACTCTTGATAGGCAAAACCATTTTGTAGGATTAACACTAGCTTTATGAACTCTTGATAGGCAAAACCATTTTGTAGGATTTACAATTGACCATCATGAATAAATTGTTCATCATTACTATGCAAGACGTGTTTTCCAACCTTCATTTGTACTATATATTTTGCATGTCATTCTTATTAGTTCTAGGGGTATACTTATGGATTCAACAAGTTCTATTAATTTGACACAAATCAACCAATGGAAGCAAAGTAATAAATTATGTTGACTTTATTTTCTAAAGTTTATATTTATTTCATTTTTTAAAAATTTTAAACAAATCATTTTACTTCAATTCTATTGGATAATAGTCATGTATAGTAATATTTCTATGATGCAAGCATTTTGAATAATATTTGAATTTTTTTTCTCAATCATATACAAACACTATTCTTCAATAGTGTCTAACTATTGATGTAATATACCAATAAATGATGACCTTTCAAACCTTTCAAGTATTTTTCATTCATGTGGGAGGGTGTAGAAAATCTAAAAAGAGCCAAAACAATTTTCACCCTCCAACAATGGCATCTTTTCTTTGCTCACGTCTTATCTGGGCCGATTTCTCTAGAAAACTCCTTTAATGCTAGGGTTAAAGCACACTAGCACGGAGCAGCTCCCATTGTGGCTATGCATGGAGCAGCTCGCAGCGAGGTTGCTGCAGAGTAGGGATCGTCTTCCATCATTTTTAATAAACTAGAAACTATTTCAAAACTGGAAATTTTTTCATAGCATTTGTTTACAGGTATGTATCTGTATTTCTCCAGCTGTTGTTTTTTGTCTGTGAGCAAGTAAAACCCCGATTTTCCATTTTTGCTTTGTTTTGCAATAACCTCATTTGCACGTTTGTTTGCAGTCGACGATGTCTAACATGGCAGCGTTGTGCTTGAACGACATGTGCGTGGATGAGATTCTAGTCAGCCATTTTTGGCTCCAACGTCTGTGTTATATTCTTGCTTTTAATTTTTTATGTGATTCATGGAATGTTGTTTTGTAATAACTTCATTTGCACGTTAATTTGTAGTAGACGATGCCTAGCATGGCAACATTGTGCTTCAACGTCAAACAGATGCCCTCTGTTCCACCAAGTCTCTTGGCCCATTTTTTGGAGACTCACTGCATAAGTTTGTTGGCTAGGTTGTGGCTTCTTTTTAGGGTTTCATCACAAATTAAGGAGGGTTGTATTGTATATTTAAGCCTTGAAATGTTGAGTGTCGATCTTGCCTATTTGTAGAGAAGCGTATATTGTTGCCATGAATAGCAACTTTTTTCTGGAAACCCCCTACAAAAAAGATCAAACATCATTGTAAATAGCCAATTATTTACAAGTCTCCTTGTAAATAAATACGCCCCTGTTAGACACTTTTATTTTTTGCTACTCCTTGTTGTGATTTCGACATGGTTGGGGATCTCTTACATCGCTGCAAACAACCATTTATTTACAGGTCTCCTTGTAAATAAATACGCCCCTGTTAAACACTTTTTTTTTTGTTACTCCTGTTGTGATTTCGACATGGTTGGGGATCTCCAAAATGTAATTACAAGCCTGGATTGGCTCGATATACTCATTTTCCTGTACATCTTTTGCAGATAACTAATTTTTAGGTAAGTTGCTTGCCATGGTTTTAGTGAATTTTATTTTTTGGAATCTTTACACTGCCAGATCATTTTTGTTATGTTTTATTTCATTTGAACACAATTATGTTATCTATTAAATGAAGGCGTTGGTTATTCGAAAAAGTTGTCTCATACTGGGAAAATAATATAAAATCCTATGAAAAATTTGAGGAACAGTGTCAATCGCACGAATTATTCTTCTACCATTTTTTATGTATAGTCAGTGGATCCATTTGAACCCACTGCTTAAGAAAATTTGACATGTAGTCAAGACTTTGAATAAAACCGATGACAACTTGTAGGAAAAATTAAGTTTAAAGATGGGTAAAAGAAATCTATGAACAATACAGAATGCTTTATTTCCTTTTTCCTTGTTGAGTTGGGAAAGATGTATGAGATGCTTGGACCTTATATTTTCTTTGATAAATGGAGCTTTGCCAAAGGAAGTTTAAGAGGTTCAATCTTTTCCTTCGTCGTGATCGAAGAAAGTGCACTTAGATCTTTTTCCATACATTAGATGTCACCTGATTTAATTCTGCAAGTAATCAAATTATAAGTTTTCCAATAAATGATTTGGCATTGAACAAATTAAGGGGAAGGCGAGGAAATTCAATTATAAGGCCGCACAATTCGAAATTATCAAGAATTTGAAAGAATTTTTGAAGATTCACATCTTCTGCCAGATGCTATGGTGATCAAAGATGGGGCTTTGTGATTATGAAGAAACAACAATACGAGTTTGCTGCAAAAATCTGCATCTCCAAACACAAAATTCAAAGTAGCCAAATGTTGCAAATATGGGGCTAGATTAGGGGAATAGGAGGCATATATTTCGAGGTTGTGCATATTCTTTACCGCTCTTGTTTTTAGCAATCTCTTTCCTAAAGAATTCTTTAACAATGGCAACTGCAATAGGATGATGATTGCAATGCTTGTGTAAACATTCAATCATGTCTTTAGTTTCAGCCTCATGTTCTTAAAGATTGTTTCTAAGTTCCACATCTTTGCCAATGAAAAATAGACTGATCTCTTTCCATTTTTGCTCATTACTTGTTTCTCCATTCCCACTAACTAATTTATGTGGTCATCATGATCTGAACATTTTTTAGAGAGGAGAAGCTATAAGGCTACTCTTCAGAACAAAAATTCCACAAGGTTAGGTATACATCAATGAGGAACAATGGATGTGCTACTCTACTTCTGAAAAACCTGCTATTATTGTTGTTAGTCTCACAAGATCAAGAAAGTGGTTCTGGGATCACTGTTGCGAACTCAACTAATACTTCTTACAATTGTTGTAAAGTGTCAACCTTCCAGAAGGAACAAAATTCTGAATTTGGGTGGTCACTGGACGGAAATGATTTTTTTATTTTAAAGACTGAAAAAGGCAAACAATTTTTCATGGTAGAGATTAATTAGTTAACAAATATGGAAAGACAAAATAAAATTGCAGCATTGTTCAAAATTTCAAATATAATTGAGGGATATGTAGAAGAGAAGGGAGATTCTTGGAGGATGTCTGAGTATCAACTTAGGCCAAGTAAGTTTTGAAGCACAATATGGTCACTGTACCTGGCCAAGACAGTCTTCTATGCTTCTGTGCAAGTCCACTTCAACATCTAAGAGCCTATTTAAATCTAATTTTCCTCTGTACTTGTTTTGTCTTTTTCACGTGGGATGATTAGATTTCTTCAAAAAGAACACCTCGTTGACATGATTAGAAAGTTAAAGTATTGTAAATTTATGATGGATCCTCAATAGTCGTTGTAATGAATACACACTTTTCTAATGGACAAGCAAGGTATCAAATAAATGGTACTGAAGTTGATTATCTCCACGCATTGTAACTCTGACCATCTATCATCTTTGTTTGTGTTTTATTGTAAGTAGATGCAATGTAAACTTTGTATATACTATCAAAGTAAAAATAATAAAAGGAAGCATCATGGATAAGGGCTTCAGCTGAGGACAGGTTCCCAGAATAAGCTTTCCATTCTGTATGATGTAGGTCTAGTGTGCAATTTTTTTTTTTTGTAATTGTATATTTTTTTAATTCTTTCCCTAGTTTGGCAGGGGCACTTTATCATTTTTGAAAAGTTACAATCTGGTGAGATATCACATTCAGATGACTATTTAACCCTTCCTATTGAAAATTTATCTTTTGAATTTCTTCCTCATCTGGATGATGAAATTCCTCCTCATTTGGATGATGAAATTCCTCCAACACTAGCTGCATATGAAAGGTGTTGCTCACCTTGTCACCATAAATGCTTGAATTATGGGGCCTAATACATTGTTGATGCTGAGATGTGACCTTCTGCCTTTAGCATCAAAGGTAAATGTTTCAGATGAATGGTAACATAGCTTCAATTATGTCTGTTGTGCTACTCTGATTATCTCCTCTTTTATATCATATCCAAGGTGAAGCAAGTACTCCACTAACATGTTAAAATTTTGCACAAACACAATAATTATACTAAAAAATAATTAGATGAAAATAAATTCAAACAATAAGAATAACAATATTCTAATATATATATATATATATATAGTGTATAAAACAAGGAAAACATTTGTACAAAGCCACATTTTCTAGTGAATAAGTACTTGTGAGATTGTTCTTTTTCTTCATATGCAATGCCTGAAAACATACTTTATTTACACTAATGAATTAACAAAACATGAGGGTGCCCAAATGTAGGTGTCATGGTGTAGTTGGTTATCATGTCAGTCTAACACACTGAAAAAGGAACTATGATTTGATGTATTCATTATAATTTAGCACAACAAAATGATGACTTTTTCAACTTTGCTTTTTAAAATTTTGGGGCCTCATTTTCTGTGGTTCCAGCTATTTAAGGTAGGACATTGAATTCAAAGTATAATTAGATGACAAAGAAGTCAAAATCCATTTACTTATAAACATCACAATCCACTCAAATGTATGCCATGTTTTGCTTTGTTTTTCAATTGAACATTGTCTCTCTCTTTCATGCATATGTTTTTTAATTGAACTGTGTTTTTCATTGTCTTCTTGGGGTGAATTAATATTCGTTCGCCATTCTTCATTTTTGAATTCTTTTACAAAACAATATACTCTTAAATAGGACTTCTAAGAGTTCATTATTTAGACTTAAATAAAGTTGGTCAAAATTACTAAAGTTTATATTTAATTTTTTTTTAAATAATTATAAATAACATACTTATTTGTTTCGTTATTTATAATTATGGAAATATAATGATTATGATTTTTAAAATAAATTTGGAGTTTTTTAAAATATAATTATTAATTCAATCTTATTGAATCATATTTTATTAATAATATTTGATAACAACTTATTGTTTATGAGATGAATGGTTTGCTTAGCACTCATTGCATTTAGATAATATTCAAAAAGGTGAAGTGTCAAGAATTTTGAGTAGGTTACCCATCTTGATATTACTCTAACTTAAGCATGCTTAACCATATAGTTTCCCCCAATATCAAACAAAATGGGGTTGCTACCCTATTTATGAAACTTTCAACAAGTTTTGTGCCCTATAAATCATTCATTAGAGAACTCCTTATCTCATTCACTTTCAACAATGTGATGTTTTCTTGAGTATGTAAAATTATGTTACATTTTATCATAAACTCAATTGCATAGCTTTTGAAGCAATCTTATTGACCCATATATCATTAATGGTTCATAAAAACTAATCTTTCATGGGTATGAATGGGTTGCTTAGCACTCACTGCATCTAGGTGATCCTCCAACTTTGAGTAAAGTTGCAATACAGTGTTTGAAAAGTCGATAAACAAAATTTATTTTATCTTAAAAAACATACACATGTTATCACAATTTAATTTAACTCAAAAAACATACACATGTTATAAGGTAAACATAGTGATTGCATCCAAAGCTACAATGACTAACTTGACAACTTTTAGTAAATGTTAAACAATATTCAATTCGTATAAGCAAATAACATAGAGAAAATTTCAACAACAATTGGGCAAGAAAATAGACACAATCAATTTCTATTGAATTAGTAGATTTTGGATCCACAAATGCCAAGAGCACTTATTTATAATGTTTACAAAATTATTGCATGAAAAATAAATAAAAATCTAAATACAACTTCTATCTTAAGAATAGATTGGTTGCATGCAAAGCAAACTTATTACCAAATTTAATCCATTCATATTAAATCTAAATTTGGGCAATCTAATGACATTTAACAACCTAACAATAGGCCTTCTAGAAGGCCATCTACAAATAGTCTTCTTAGAATGTGTTCATTTTCTACAATCAACAACAAAATGAGAATTTGAAAATGACCAACTACAAAGCATTAGCGATACACATTTACTATTAATCACATTTACTATTATCTAATAACAATTGCAATGTATAGACCAAAGTGGTCTACAAATAGACATTTTCTATATAACTTAAAATTATATGCATTTATATGCATATCTAATTATTATTACATGCAAAGATGACTAATACTTTAAACCTTTCTTAAACAAACAACATGTTACATATGTTACTGGCAGGAATCGGGCCTTAATCGTCTCTTATTAAAGAAGGCATCTCTTTTTGTTTATTCTTCAAATAAGATAATTCATTTATCACCATTTCTTTGTGTTTCATATGAACTACATTTGTAGATAAACTAAACATTAACATTTCATGTACCTAATCTTGTAAATCTTTGCCGATTTGAAGTGCAAAGAAAGATCTACTTCCTTTAAAACCTTCACTCTCCTAACCATGAAAATTCAATCCATTCTTGACCAAGAATAAAAGAGCATGATTTGACATATTATAAAAAATATGCACCATAAAGTGGCATTGATAGTTTTGTACTTTACCACTTTTTGAGACCAATGATTTATTAAATTGAGTGGCATCCACCTCTTAGTAATCATTTAGGTTATAAGCACACCAAACCTACACACAATTAAAAATCACCAATGGCATTAGTCTCAAGGAGATATATTAACTAATTAATATTAGTATTTTTATATAAAATGATAAAGTGAAGATCATAATACTCTAAAAATGATTTCATCCTTCTTTATTTAATTTGAGGAGTAAGTTTCTTTGTGTTTTTGATATAATATTGGGTGGGATATGACCACCTCTTGCATTACCTATCAACAAAACTCCTTACTATATCAATCACAACATAAGCCACCTAGAAGATTGAACTAGTTTAGTCAAGTTACATCTCCCAAACAAGGTCTTTAAATAAAAAAATCTCTTAAGGGGTGTTGGACCATGTGATACATAATTTATTTGATTTGGAATTATATGAGAAACTTAAATTTAGATTATAATAAGTTTATAGTTGTTTTTATTAAATTAATCTACCTTATACCAAAAGTTGTGGAATGAATAATGAGAATCAAATAAAAAATATGCATACTTTATAAAAAAATTGTACACAAAACATGAAAATTAATAATATATAATTAAGTAAAATAACATATGACATGAAATCAAGCCTAATGAGATGAGCTAGAGGAGTAAGCAACAACAACTACGAAGGTTATATTAAAAAAATTAGTGAAACTTCATATTCAATGTCATCATTGCAAAAGAATATGGGCATTACCAAAAAAAGATTAATAAGGACAAGAAAAATGTTAAAATTTCATATGAAAACATAGAAGTTGGTTTCAATGAGATATGAGCTATCACATTGTTTACTTTTGACCAATAATAATTAAAATCTTAAATTCTATTAGTTAAATTTATTTGAAGCATATAAGTATATCTAATATATGTAAAGACAATAATCATTATGACAATGACATTATGATGGGATATCTTATGTGATGTTTATGGGCATTATTTATTTATTTTCATCATGTATCTCTTATATAACTTACAATAATTTTCTTTTTAAATCCTCATAAGTCATGTTGGATAAAAGGTGGCTTCAACATTATGAGAATAAAGTTTTTTTAATTTAGTCAAAATCTCATATAAATAATCTAATATTACTCTTTAATAGTTATTAATTTTTTGTGGATTACACCTTAGCTATTGATGTTGTGACAAACACTTTGTGATCTCTGTGTAAAGTTTATTCAGCATCAGATGCTATATTAACAACTATACACCATTTGTAAATGGAAAACATAACAATTTATAATTAAATATGTAACATCATATATATGAAATAAATCCTAATCATATGACTACAACTAGGTTTTATACCCAAATGACATTATTGTCATTGGAAGTGGCCCATGCGATATGTATCCAAATTTGTAAGCATGCTAGAGGTTTCATAACCTATGTTGTAATAATTAATATTATTATTCATTTAGATGTTAATTATTTTACTATTGTTGTTTAATTCAAATTAATGTATATACATAATTTATTTGTAATACTAAATACAATTAATGGTCAAATTAATTGATATTGTCATAATAAACTCAAATTGATAATACATTTTTATAATAATTTTTAGTTTTAATTTACTTTCTCAACTAAATATTTTTTTATTGATATTTCTCCTAACTAGATACAAATAATATGTTTAATGATATTTCTATTGACATCTTAACTCAATTCAAATTGATAACACCCCTAACTATACTCAATTGTGCATGGATTTGAAACATAAGACTCACAAGACCTTATTGATAAAAAACATGATTCACATTGAAGGTGTTAATGATGTTGGGGATCATTTAATTACACCTCCAAATAATTAAAAAAAAACTATACTAACCCATTCTCTAGTCATATGAATAGTGTAGACACCTCATCTTCAATTACTTATTTACCTATCCATTTCCTCTTTAATTGATTGAATAAATCCCTATTTATCCAATTATTTATCTCACTTTCATCCTCTTATTGATTAACTAATATTTTATTATTTAATTAATGATGTCACTATTTATCCACTATTCATTAATATTCACCCACACCTCATTTCTAGACTAAATCATTCAATCATCCTTCTTCTAATGTCCTCCTTAGGTAAACAAATTTAAATATTTATTTATTTCACCTCCTCATACTTATCCCAAAAATTAAATAAATATCTTATTTATTTATTTGTTGATTTTTCTCCACTCTCCATTAAGTGGACTAAAATCAATTAGCCCCTTAATCCCCCATGTGCACAAACAAATCCTTGATTTATCCCCTCAAATCCTCCACATCCTATAAGGTGTACAAAGCCATGAGTCCTTTGTATACAAGAGTATGGGACTTGTACATGTGACATGGGCTTTTGTATAAGTTACACGGGTTAAAGTACTTGCCCATCTCTCAAGGGTACTCCCAAGTACCCTTTCCATTTTGACCATCTACCTTTTCCAAGGGGAATCTCCACCATAGATTCCCCTTTAATCTTGGATCCCTCTCCATCAACCAATCATATGGGGACACTTGTCCTCCTCTCATCCTCCCAAGGATCTCAACCAATTTGAGCCATCAATCTTTACTTTTGATCTCATTCATCCACACCTTGGACTAAAAATCTATAAATTGGTCTCAACCAAAGCCATTTTAACATCTTGATATACAACCTTATGCTACTAGTGATTACACTCACATACCATATCATCCACCAATTTTGAGGACAACCACCATGTCTTGGTTCAACAAGGGTTGGTATTGGTGAGAGTTATGTATTTTCATTAAAGTTTGTTAATCCTTTGCTTAATTTGAGTGTTGCATTTGTTTTGGGTGGAACATGTTAATTTCATTTTAGCTTATTCTCTTATGCTCAAAATTTCATGAACACGAATAGCATTGAGGCACAAGTTTGAGTTGTAATAGACCATACACATGTTGATAGAGATACTCTGAATGGTTATCATGTTTATTCTCAAGATGCATCACATTTGGATACCTTTATGGGAGTGATACACTCTCAATATATACCTTATTCACCATATGGTACTCCATTGATGAATCCTTTTTGATGATGAACTCCCATTGGATAATCATTATAGTCCAATATCTTTGATAAGTGAAGTACAAGATAAGGTAATAGATGTTACAAATTAATTTTTAATGGAAGAGTTATTAATTGTCCATAATTTGAAATTAGACAAATATGCTCATTCAAGGGTCTCATTAAAAGCATCTAATAGAATATTGATACACATTTTGGGTTGTCTATTATTAAAACTCAGGATTGGTCTTAGAGAAATATTATACCTTATTTTCTAAGAATATCTATATTGCTTGATAGTCAATGGATAGATAATTTGGGAATTACACCTTTTTGTGCATCAATATGTTGAATTCATCCATGCTAGGATTAAGGTGTCTCAACCTTTGCAAGTCCTAGCATTTAATTTCATGATTAATTATATACTTTATCCTAATGTTATTTTGCCTACTAATATTATGACACTTTGTGGGACCCACTCGTGATGTGGAATCTTACATGGAAGGTGACATGTGCTATTTGTAAGCTAAAATTGTGGAAGTAGGAGTCCCACTTTGGAGGTCCTAAATTTGTGATCAACTTGGTGGCTTTTGTCATAAGTTGCTATGTCATTCTTTATGATAAACTATGATGGGATATGACAATTGTAAGAGTCATGCATAGAAATTATAAGCTAAATTGGTGGAAGTGGGTGTCCCAATTAGGAGGTCCTTAATTTATGCTAATTTGTCATATGCCATAAGCTAATTATGGCTAATTATGACACATATAAGAACTAATTATGATAGTTGCATTAGCAAATGAAGATACTTGTGCCTTGCATGTTATCCTTTCTGTTTGCATGCATGCAATGAAGAGGATGTTGACACGTGGCATTTCTAGGCGTCCATCTCGGTGCTCTATAAATATGAGCTTGCTTGAGGAGTTGTGTATGAGGAGATTTTTTCATTACAGGATTATGCTATTGGATTTCCTCCAGAAGAGTAAGATGTAATCTCCATGTTAAGGCTGTGAGCTTGCAAGTGTATTGTAACCTTTTTTTGCAGATTAATACATTGGTTCAATGCTTTGGAGTGTGGGGTTTTTTATCCGAAAGGGTTTCCCCACATATATTAGTGTCTCTTCTCTTTTGTCTATCTTTTCTTCTATTCTTCTTCTTTCCCATTCTTGAAATGTAAATTTACATGTCGTTACATTGTTGAAATTTTCCTGGATCTAGAACTACACTATCTTTCCTCTAAGGGTTAATGCATGGGAAATTAAATTGTCTGTTTTCACTTTAATGCATAGTAGTATGTGATTGAATCAGGTTGTTGAAATTTGATTTGTTTAACGAAACATAAGATATTAAAGGTACATACTGGTTATTGTAAGGATTTCTAAGTTCGTTGTTTCCTTTCAATCTACAAGTGTAAAGCTGTAAAGATACCAAAAATTCATATCAACTTATTGTAAGATTTACCTATTTTACTTTGGATAATTCAATTGTTAGTCCTAAGCAATCTCCTTATCCGAGTAAGAAGTCCATTCATGAGATATATATCAAGAAAATCTAGAAGAAAAAAATAAAGAGAAAGCTAATATTAGATTGATGCATGATCACAATAAACATTCTTTACGACCTAGCCAATTAAAAAAAAAGGAATAAAATACTTTACCACCTAATCCACCTAAGCAAGGGGAAAATCTAGATTTTCATGCCAAGAACATTAATACTTGGAAACCAAAGCAAAATGTTGTAATTCAACAAATATAGAATCATTCAATACAACCACCACCAAAATAACAATAGAAACAATATTTGGTAAGAAGCACATAATGTACCACCTATTGGTAGCGTGTTTATAAAAAGTGAAATCCTTATCAAGAGGAAACATGTGATTGAATATGCAAGTCATGAAGAAGAAAGTCATGTAATCAAAGATGAAGATTATGAAAAGAAATTTTGTGAAGAAGGTAGGATTTTTGGTGAAGATCCTCTAAATTTGTGCCATAATACTTTGAGCATTCCTACACTTAATTTTTCTATATAATTCTAGAAGGGGAAAAAAAAAGTGTAGTTATACTAGGTTTAACTTTGTTTGCATTTTCCAAGCATTCAAACTAAAGTTTGTTTGTTTGTTTGATTTTTTTTTATAGAAAAACTAAAGTTAAATGATAGAAAAAAGTAAATTAAACATAACATTTAAATAATAAACATTGATCAATATCTATAGATTGGATAAGTATAAAAGCAATAATTTATCTATATATTCTTCGACTAGAATGTGCGCTACAAATGTATTTATTAGTAACATTACTTATACACAATGTCTATATTTGTAGATCTATTTCTATAACATGCATATTTATTTAATCCAAATATATAAATTGCTCTATGCTCTACATATTATAAAAATACTATTTTATCTATATACCTCAATAAGACTATATATTACAAATTAAATTTAAAAATGTTTGTACATATTATAAAAAAAATATTGCATATCTACACCTTTGTAAGACCTAATAAAAAGCCTTATACAAATTATAATAGCATTGCTAAAAGAAAAAACATGACATCAAAAGCTACCCATATAAGAGTTAATAAATGATTGATGATTGGCTTCAAATAATTTATATCTAATGTTATTATTATATAGAGAAAAATTCAAATAAGAAAACTCATAGTTAAATATAAAAATTAATTTATAATGAAATTTTTTCTTTCTTATGATAAAATATATAAAAATAACAAAAATAAATTTAAAATAAAAATTATGATAATTAAGTTTACTGTAACTCTATAATGGCAGCAATGTGTATAACTGTATGGTCTTATGGGGGGCTTGGGTTTCTATTTTCATGGATCAAACAGTCCCATGAAGTAAAAAAAAATGTGTGGAATCTTTTCCTAAAAAATAGCAGCCCCTATCTTTTAGGAGTGCAAATTTCAGCCGGTGAAATTGAGGTGGGGCTAGAAATTGCCCCTAGAATTTTTTAGGAATTTTTTCTGCCACTTGTATATCACTTAAAATTTTAAATTACTAAAAAAATAAAAAAAGAGCAAATTTTTATTTATTTATTAATTTTTATCAAAATACTTCAGTTCCTTCCTTAAATTTTGGAGCTCAAACTTTTAAGCTGAATTGCAAAATTGAATTCATGGGACCACCAGCTTTAAAATATTCCTAAAAAAATCTCAGCAGCACCCACTGAAATTTTTTAGGAAGCCCTCCGCCATAAGACCTTACCCTAAGTGATGAGAAGATCCATGAGAGAAAAACAAAAATCTTAAATAAATCCATGACAACATTATATATAATCTGCATGCAATTATAAATATGAACACAGTGAACCATTAAATCTATCTCAGCACAGCCAAGCATAGCTTACAGAGAAGCACTGAATCAGGAGTGAATCGCAATTTATGTGATTTTTTGTTTTTTCTGTCACTGCAAAGAACACAATTGAATAATTCTTTTAGACAATGGTTTGTCTGTGTAAATTGTAATGAAATTATGTACATTGCATGTTTTAGGTGGCGTTAACCGAGCTTCCAAGGTTTGCATATCTCAAAGATTTCAAGTTTTCAGAATTCGGATTCAGGAAGAAGCTGCGAACAAGTATGTAAATATCTGGTTTTTTCCATAGCGATTTCATGTCTGGTCTGATACAAATTCATTAAGTAGAGAAATGGTGAAATCGTTCCTCATCACTATGAAATGTGCATTACAAATAAATGATTTAACAAATTTCACCTTTAAATGAAACTGTTTGACAGTAATTGAACCTTCGATCCTTCTTCGATCTTGCCTTTTTCTACTTTAAGCTAAGAATAGAATCGACAGGTTTTTTTTAGGTCAATATGTATATTGGTATTTTTTTTGATGGAGGGTTTTATATCAAATTCAGATTTGTTTTGTAATTCATACGGGCACATGGTCTTATAGGCAGAATCTCTTCGGCTAAGAGCCCTTGGTCTATCTTGCTGAGAGCAAGGCTCCGACATCATAAGGGATAATGCTAGAATTATGGATGTCCCTCATATCCGTATTTTTTAGATAAGAATGCTGTTGTTTTTTCTTTAAAGTTGTGATATAGAGGTGTATTTATATTTAAAGAAAATGAGTATCATCATAGGAATTTTGTTTTTCAGCATACACATTTTGTTTCTGAGGGCATAGTTAGGCGTTCTTTATAGACTACCATTGCATCAAGTATGTAGTTTATACATCTTTTTTGTAGCATTATTATATTCTAACTAGAGTTTCATGTCTTTGTTTTATGGTTTGTATTATGAGTTTGTCATATTGGTGTGTTAAATAATGTAAATAAGATAAAATAAATTTTAAATAATTTTAAAGTAAAATAAGATAAATCTTAGAATAAATAAACATAATTTTTTAATTAAAATAAGGTAAAAAAAATAATAAAAGTATGTTTAGATCTCTTAATATTATTATCTATGACATTAACTACTAATATAAAAGATTTAATATTATCATTTATAAAAACTGCTTAAAATTTACTATTCATTTTCTTTTATCCATTCCCTTAAATATCTAATTCATACAATACCAACCTTTTAATCATATAGCTCATTTCATACAAATGTATTCAACTTGTTCAAGAAACCAATTTTACCATCATCTTCAAAATAGTTGACATTTTATTGGGTGTTTTCTCTTTGTACATCATGACAAATCATGTACAAATGAAATAATTGAAATCTCAAGTAGTGAATCTGAAAATGAGATAACAAGTCCATTAATTCCAAAAAACGCTCCATTACTATCAACTAGTCAAACTACTTTGTGAATTGGAATGGGTTTAATGAAAATGCTATATAACTTTAAAGAAAAAATAACATTTTTATCTAAAATATACCAATATACATAGTGAGATAAATAAACATGTTGATTCCATTCTTAGTTTTAAGTAGAAAAAGGCAAGATCAAAGAAGGATCAAAGAAGATTAAACTAAGGAAGAAGCTATGCAAATGACATGACTCAAAAGTTGCTTGACATTTAGTGGAATATTAATGTTAGTCTATATTCAAAGAGAAGCAACATTGGTGGAGGTAATTAGATCTTGGTTATGCTAGTTCATTACTATTGGCCATTAACAATCCTTTATCGTTAACGTCCAATGATAAGTATTAGTTTAAAAAAGTAGGTTTAAGCAATGTAAATGTGATTACAATATAGTGGAAGAAATGGGATATTTGATCATTCAATACAGTACACCAAGGACTGCAGTAAATTCAAGCTATACACAAAATAAATTTATTGGCATGACTTTAGAAACTTTCTTGTAAATGCAATTAGTGGTATAAAACCTAACTCCACAACCTTATCCATCGTCCTACTTCCACCAAAGCAGAAGTTTCGAAATAGGGTAATCATTGATACTTAACTACAATAAAAAGGGACTAATTTAAAAAAGTTTTTTAGTGTGTGTATATGGAATCATAATTAGTTGTAAAGTCAATAAAAAATAAATTTAGATTACCCATAATCTAAAGATGAGCTTCATTAACTATTTTGTAAGAGTAATCAACAAATTGATATACCTGATCGAAAGAGCTAAGCAATGAAAGAACAGTGTCACCATTCCAAAAACTATAATTCCTATGAGGGAGTGTATCTATTGTGATTTTCATGCTCTTGGGAGAAAGTACAAAAGTATCCTTAAGCAATGGATGAGCAAAGCTACGAAAGATGGTAGATCCACAACTAAGATGATATTTTTCATATAGCTTATTTCTAATATCAATATCCCTTCATAAATTGATTTGTATATAACATCGTGGACACCTAGAAAACACAAATCTAGGAGCATTTGTACTAACAAATCCAGCCTATTGAACAATGAAAGACATATGGAGAAAATATTTTATATAACAACAAAGTCTTTTATATGCATATAATATATTTCAATCTAAAAGTTGAAATAACCACCAAATTAATAAGAATTAAAAGGAGTGTGAAGGAAGATTGCAACTAATTTTGTTGGAAACTTACCTCAACCATTCCAAAAATATTATCAAAGACAATAGTTGGATTCTCCTCAATATCATCCATTTGAAACTCCAACATGAGATTTTATAAGGATATTCCAAAATTAAATTATTTAAAATATACTAAAGTACCATGGACATAATCTGAACTACTACTTGGAGTTCACAATTATTAACCTAACCTTGATCATAAAGGTCCCAACCTTAACCTTAACCCTAAATGTAAAGCTAACCCTTAACTTAATTGTAGCTCTAATTTAACCCTTACTCAAACCCTAACTCTAACCTTAACCCCAATCCTAACCCTAACCCTAATTCTAACTCCAATCCCAACCTTAATCCTAACCCTAACCCTAATTGTAATCCTAACTATAACTACAATTGAACCCTAACTCCAACTCTAACCCTAATGTTAACCCTAAAACCTAACCCAAATGTCAACCCTAACTCCAACCTAATACTAATGTTAACCCTAACTCCAACCTAACATTAATCCTAACCCTAAACCTAACCCTAAGCCTAACACCATATCTAACTCTAACCCTAATCATAACTATAATTGAATCCGAAAGGAAATAGAAAAGAGCAATGGAAAGTACTAATAAAGAGCAATTGTTTGAAGGAAAGAGATTACCAAAAAGATTGAAGTAGCCAAACCAAGCACCACCAAAGCAAGAGAGACACAAGAACTTGTTAAGGGGAAAAAACAAGAAAAAACCCCAATATTATGAATGGAGGCAAAATGCCTAAAGAATAATACAAAGAGAGAGAGAGAGCTTCAGCCTTAGCTTGCTTGCTTGAATCTTGAAGAATGAGAGGAGAGGCACCTCAATAAGTAGAG
This sequence comes from Sequoia sempervirens, assembly GCA_007258455.2. Lineage (NCBI taxonomy): Eukaryota > Viridiplantae > Streptophyta > Pinopsida > Cupressales > Cupressaceae > Sequoia > Sequoia sempervirens. The sequence goes on from VDFB02033006.1 coordinate 34,412, forward strand.
GTGAGAAGGAGTTAGAATGTAACTCCCAACTCAATGAATGCCACCATTCATCTATGTGTGTGCAAAGTGTCACCTCTTAAGGAGGTGGTTACAAATATTCCTTAATAAAGGAATTAAAAATAAGTCATCCTCACACATGTGTGAGATGACAAAAAAGACAAAAGACTTGTAGGGATTCCTTTGGAATATTCCTACAAGTTAATAAATAATTATAATGAAAGAATAACCTTTACCAAGTAAAGATTAATCTTCTAACATCCCCCCTTAAGCTTTACTTGGGGAGGTTACATCAAACCCTTCAATGGGTTGTAATCCAAGATTTTTACAATGAAATAGAAATTTATCTTTACAAAGAGCTTTGGTGAGAATATCTGCAACTTGATCTTCACCTTTACAATACAAAAGAGAAATTTTCTTGTCTTCAATTTGCTCTTTGATGAAGTGATGTTGAAGAGAAATGTGCTTGGTCCTTGCATGAAAAATTGGATTCTTTGCCAAAGTAATAGCACTTTGATTATCACAATATAAAGGAGTAGGATCCTTTTGAGGTAGATCCAAGTCTTCAAGTAACCTTCTTAACCATAGTGCTTATTTAGATGCATTTGTACAACCTTTATATTCAACTTCAGTAGAACAAAGAGAAGTAGATTGTTGTTTCTTACTATTCCATGAGATTGCACCTAATCCAACAAAGAAACAATAACCACAAGTGGATCTCCCATCATTGGGATTACCTCCTAAATCTGAATTAGTATAAACCTTTAAAGAAAAATCACAATATCATTTTCACTATGCTTAATATATAAATTTGAATCATTTTTACTTCTAATGAAACCTTGAGATAGAAAGAAAGCATAGCCCAAATTATAAAATGTCAATATATAGACAACAATAATAGATCGAGGTTTTCTCTCACTACATCATTGAATTGTAAAGGGAAATTGTATCAATATTAATAATAAAGGACTCTGAAAAAATTGGTCCTAAAGATGGTTTTAAAAAAAAAACCATATTGCCTTCAATAAAATAATGAAACATAAAGGTTTCAAGAACTTGATCCCCATCAATTTAGAAAATAGATCTAAGTTCATAAAAAAATAAGTGCATACCATCAAAGTGGATGGAAATATTTTCCATGGGTCCCAAAAAAAAACTCCAACGAGACTTGATAAAGATAAATGATTCATTATAGATAGGGCTCCCTATGCAACATTACTGCAAATGTGACTAGCACAAAAAATATATGTAAAGGCTCCATTGAGACTTGATAAAGTGATTAACTTGCAAAACATATATAGATGAAATAAATCCATCAAGAAGGCAAATACTCCAATGAGCTTTTAATTTTCAAAAAATATATAGATGAAATAAATCCATCAAAAAGACAAATTGACCAATAATGCACAATATCAGATTAATGAGACACAATAAAATATCAAATTCCCTTTTTCAAAACAACATAATTGTAGTTGAGAAGGAAACACTAGATTTGTTTTAAATATTGTAATAGATGAAAAGCCACAAATCAAGCCACCTTAAGTTATGAAAATTAATATTAAAAATAAATAAAAATTATGATGGAATAATGGGAATTGCATATTATGAAGTGAAGTATTATTAAGTATAAATAAGTCATTTAAGACGATATTCATGCATTCATGACTACATGAATATCCCCTTTTCATATTCCAAATATAATTGAGTAAAACAAGTACACTATTATTGGGTTGATCAAGTCCAATAATAAAGTACTTGTGAAGTTAAAAAACAAACTTTTTATGTGAAGCAACATGTTGAGATGCACCTAAATCAATAACCCATTTAGAAGGGTTTAGAAATATTCAAACTACATGTAAAAGCACGTCTAGATTGATTACCATTGTTATGAAATTGCTGATTATTTTGATTCATAGGCTTTTTCTCATTTTTCTTTTTAAAACAAGTATTTTTCCAATGACCATCCTTATTACAATAAGTGCAATGTGGTATCTTAGAAGAGTTAAACTCTCTAGGATCATTGTAATTATTATAATGAGGTTTGGAATTATAATGTTGTTGTTTAGAATGAGGTTTAAAATTTTGGTTATGATTAGACAAAAAGGCATGCTCATTAGACCTAAGATTACCAAACTGAATTAACTTAGCCTCTTCTTGTCTTAATAAATCACGAAAAATATCATAAGTTAATTGAGTAGCTAAAGAAGGAATAGCTAATTGAGCACGAATATTAGTAATGAATTGCTGAAATTGTCTAGGAAGACACTTTTTAAGAATAAGATGAATTAATCTAAGATTATCTAATTTAACTCCTAAACCATCCAATTGACCATTTAAAGCATCAAATTTCGATAAAAATTCATCCATAGATTTAAATTCAGAATACCTCAAATCTTCAAATTGATCTTGAATTTGAATTTTTCTTGATTCATTTGTACTATCATAAATTGTTTTGAGTTTGTCCCATGCTTCATAGGCAGTTGTGCATGTCCCAATATGAACATAAAGTTCGAGTGACATGGAGATACGTATGAGGCCAAGGGCTTCTTCATTTTTGAGATTCCATTTTTCAATTTCATCTTTGGATGCAGACGAACCTGGTTTAGATTTAGGATCTATAGCTACATCTAAAAGATGTTTAAAACGAAAAATGAAACAAATATGAGTCTTCCAAGAATGATAGTTAGAACTAGTTAATTTAATTTCAGGAATTAAAGTTGACATTGTAAAATATTTAAGTGCACAAAAATCTTTCTAAAAGAAATACTTTACAATTTGAGAAAGGAAATAACACTAATTAAGCTTAACAAAAAATAGTCCTTTTTAACTAGAATTAACCTCTTAACAAAAAAATTAGTCCCCCTTAAGTTAAATTCACTTAGAAAAAAAACTTCTTTGAAAATTGAAACAAATTACTAAAAAAAATTATTTAATAAAAAACAATATTGATTTGATATTACAAAATAAATATCTAAAAATAACTAATTAATTAATATTTAATATTAAAAAAACTTAATTTTAAAAAAAACTTAAAAAAAATTACTATATAAATAATTCTTAAAAGAATTACTTAAAAGGCCTTAACTTCTTACTCTCTTAAAAAAAGGCATGAGGAAAAAACCTTTAAAGATTTTATTTAAAAGTTAAATTGCTTAATTTAAAAAATGTGAAGGGGCAGGCCTATTAAAAATAAAGATTCATTTTTTTTAAAAATTATGTGAAACAATTTTGGGTGGGTTTTGTGCGCGGGCGGGAAAAGTAGTTAGGGAAAAAAGTTTAAGTAAATTTTTTATAAAGAGTTAAAATTAAATTAAAACTATGCAATAAGAAACAGAGGAGTCTGCGGAGGTGAGGCAGGGTAGAAGAGGAGGTGATGACAAGATTAACAACAGACAGAAGGTCGTGCAGGGAAGCCGAGGGTGACTTAGCAACTACGGGGCAACAACAATGCAGTAGCGAGGGTGGTCACAGCTGCCCTAAAACTTAGGGCTAGTTTTTTTTATTTAAAAAAAAAAAAAATTTGTTATTCTCTTTGAAAGAAATATGATAGAGATCTAAACTATAGAGGTTATACATTAAAAGAAAATAAATTGTTTATTTATTTATTTTATATTAATATGTAAAAAATAGTGAAAAAAAAACTAAACTAAAATGAGGGTTTTGATATATATTTAAAAAATATAGATAGAGCTTTTTGAATTTTTTTTGTATTGAGTATTATAAACAAGAGGGTTTTGAAACCCTTAAAAAAATGATTTTTTGAAAAGAAATTAAGTTAAAGTTTGATTTTTTTGAGATTTAAAACTTAAAAATCCTAAAAAAGCCCAAAAACAAATTGATTTTTTTTTAAAAGAAATTTCAACATGCAAATAATAACATGCAGAATTTTTTTTATAGATTTGCAAAAAAACAGATTAGTCTTTTTCTAAAAAGAGTTTTGAACTAGGGTTAGATCTCTAAAAAAAATTGTTTTTTTTTTTGACAAAATGTAAAATATAGTAATTTTTTTAGAGATTTAGCCTAATATTCCAAATTTTTCTAATGAATTGTTTTTTAAATTTTTTTTTGAAAAATAAGCCTTTATTAGAGGGTTTTAAATTTTTTTTATGCAAAAAATAAAACATGCATGCAAAATATATTGCATAGATTTGAAATAAAACTTAGAAATTTTTTGATAAGAAATCTTGCACAAGGGTTAGAAGACAAAAAACAACCAAGATTAGACACTTGCTCTTCTTCTTCTCTTTGAGAGTGTCTCCAATGGTGTGCTGAAAAATCTGGTAAACCTTCAACAATATAGCTCACAAGATATTAGTAATACCAAGCTCTGATACCATGAAAGGAAATAGAAAAGAGCAATGGAAAGTACTAATAAAGAGCAATTGTTTGAAGGAAAGAGATTACCAAAGAGATTGAAGTAGCCAAACCAAGCACCACCAAAGCAAGAGAGACACAAGAATTTGTTAAGGGGAAAAAACAAGAAAAAAACCCCAATATTATGAATGGAGGCAAAATGCCTAAAGAATAATACAAAGAGAGAGAGCTTCAGCCTTAGCTTACTTGCTTGAATCTTGAAGAATGAGAGGAGAGGCACCTCAATAAGTAGAGGTGAGAAGGAGTTATAATGTAACTCCCAACTCAATGAATGCCACCATTCATCTATGTGTGTGCAAAGTGTCACCTCTTAAGGAGGTGGTTACAAATATTCCTTAATAAAGGAATTAAAAATAAGTCATCCTCACACATGTGTGAGATGACAAAAAAGACAAAAAACTTGTAGGGATTCCTTTGGAATATTCCTACAAGTTAATAAATAATTATAATGAAAGAATAACCTTTACCAGGTAAAGATTAATCTTCTAACAAATCCAAACTCAAACCCTAACCCTAACCCTAATGTTAACCCAAACCCTAACTCTAATTGAACCCTTACTCACATCTTAACCCTATTAGCGATAGAAGACCTGACTCCACAACCATACCTGTCATCCTACTTCCACCAAAGTAGAAGTTTTTGAAATAGGGTAATCATCGATGCTTAACTATAGGCAAAATTACTACTTTTAAAAAGTTGTTTGATATGTGAATATGAAACCAAAATTAGTTATAAAATTAATAATTAATAAATTTAGATTACCCATAATCTAAAGATGAGCTTCATTGACTATTTTGCAAGAGCAATTGACAAATTGATATACTTGATTGCACAAGCTAAGCAATACAAGAACAGTTCCACCTTTCCAAACACTATAATTCCTATAAGGAGGTTCATCTATTATGATTTTCATGATCTTGGAAGCAAGTGTAGAAATATCCTTAAGCAATAAACGAGCAAAGCTAGGGAACATGGTAGATCCACCACTAAGATAATTTTTTTTATTTGCTTATTTTTTATATCAATATCCTATTTCATAATTGATTTGTATATAACCTCATAGCCACCTATTTAGCCTATTAAACAATGAAAGACATATGGAGCAAATATTTTCCATAACAACAAAGTATTAATTATGCATATAATATATTTCAAACTAAAAAGCTAAAATAGCCACCAAATGAACATGAAATACAAGGAATCTGAAGAAAGATTACAATTAACTATGCAAAAACTAACCTTAATCATTCTAAAAATATTGTCAAATACAAGAGTGGGATGCTCCTCAGTATCAACCATTTGAAAGCCTACATGAGATTTTATAAGGACATTCCAAAATAAAATTATTTAAAGTGTACTGAAGTACCATGGGAATAATTTGAAATACTACTTGGAGTTCACAATTATTAACCTAACCCTGATTGCATGAATCAACTTCATTTCTTAGGTGGTCTTGATGCCATTGATGTTGTGTGATCAATTATGTTACCCTCATCCATCTCCATCAATAGACCAACAATTTTTTTCATCACTATCAAAATCAAATTCCATATCTATGGTCCTGAATTATTTAAAACTATTTTGATTTAAATTTATTGATATATCGTCAAGAGCATTTCCATCGATAATCACATTAAAGTAAAACTTGTTGTGTAATATTTTGTATTATAGTGCTTTATATACACGGTCCTTGTTAATTGTGAAGTTATAATTCATGCCACGTTGATCCTTTCTACGAACTATAATAAGTGGAAGATCATTAATTGATGTGGTAATTTATTTGATATATTTCCAATATTTTGGGGGAAGCTTATTGTATGTCCTTATTTAAAATTTCCACCAATTGCATGTGTCACTTGAAAAATTGGACTGACACATATCAATATTTTTTCTACTTGAGTGAGATTGGAAAGGTCGAATGGTTGGGGACAAGGATCCATATTATTTACATATGAAAACATGTTTCCTCTTTCTTGTCTACATTTGTTGCAAAAAGAACCTTGGGATTGTAGAAGACTATGATTCCAATATGATATTCTTGATAAATATAACACATTGTTGGTGACTCCAATCTATCTAAACGTTGATGAAATACCATTTGCATTATTTTAAAATCACTGGCAAGTAATCTATTTGGGTTTGCTATATTTTTCTTCGTCTAATTCTAAAGTAGATTGTAAATCATATTGAACAATTTTTTGAGGGGTTTATACAACATATTCTACTGATTTGGAAGCTTCTTTCTTAACATTCATTTCAATATTTTCTTCAATTTGAATTTCTTTCCTTTCCCTTGTTTGCTGTGTATTTTGTTCCTTTCCCTCTCATTGTGAACGAGATTGTTCTTGAGGTGTGCATTGATGTGTATTTTTTTAATATTACTACGTTGTGGACCATCTTCTCACTTCTCCTATCTTTGTGAATGAGATTGTTTTTGAAATGTTTGATCACCTCTATTGTCATTAATATTTTCTTGTAAGTTTTTTTCAACTTCTAATCGCTCTATTGTTACTTTTGATCTTCATTTAACATATCTTTGCTTTTCTGCTTCATTTTGTCATCTTATTTGCTCATCCCTTTCAACACCTATCATTTGTTCCTTTTGATGTCTTTGATATTCTTGTTGATATTCTTTTTGATATTCCATACATTCAAAATTCTTTCTTGGTCAACCCATAGCTAAAATATAAATGACATATAATTAGTTTAATTAATGTAAGATAAAAAAATATTATGTATGTCAAAATATAGTCGTACATATATGAAGTTGAATCTTGAATAAATATTTGAAACACAAGATCAAAATTAAATTCTATGTTGACTATGTCTGTCATAATTTTAGGCATATGATTTAATTAGAGGCGTGTGTATAATTCAATTAGGGTTATTTTTCATTTAGGATTAGATTTGAGTTCAATAAGGTAAATTATTTTATATATTATGTATGCAATAATATAAATGTACATATATGAAGTTGACAAAGAAAGCTTTGTTCAAGATGACAAGATCAAAACCAAATTCTATGCTATGTATGTAATAATATTAAGCTTATCCTTCTTTGATCTTTCCTTTTTCTACTTTAAACTAAGAATCAACAAATTTTATTTTAGCTCACTATGCATATCGGTATTTTAGATAAGAATGTTGTTTTTTCTTTAAAGTTGTGATTGAGATTGGCAACATTCCATTTTGAAATTAAAAGATCTTTTCTTTTGAAAATATAGAGGTGTATTTATATTTAAAGATAAGGATATCGTTTTGGAGTACGTTAAAGGAATTTTGTTTCTCAGCACATGCATTTCAGGTTTGAGCATAGACAGGCACTCTTTATAGACTACCATTGCATCAAGTATGTAATTTATATTTTTTTTTGTAGTATTATTATATTCTAACTAGAGTTTCATGTCTTTGTTTTATGGTTTGTATTATGTGTTTGTCATATTTGGTGTGTTAAATAATGTAAATAAGATAAAATAATTTCTAAATAGTTTCAAAGTAAAATAAGATAAATCTTGGGGCGGTGGGCCTAACTCAATTGGCTAAAGCATCCTGTTACAAACAAGAGGTTATGAGGTCTAGTCTCCCCACCGTCCTCATGGTACCGGAGGGCATGTCACGCCAACGTCACTAGTCATGTGAAAAAAGTTTACCAGGTGCACTACAGTTTATAGGGGGATGGATACCCGACCGATTCCTATTGTATAAAAAAAGAAAAATCTTAGATTAAATGAATATAAATTTTCAATTAAAATAAAGTAACAAAATTAATATAAGTATCTTTAAATCTCTTAATATTATTATCTTTGACATTAACTACCAATATAAAAGATATATTAATATTATCATTTATAAAAAATGCTTATAACTTTACTATTCATTTTATTCGATACATTCCCTTAAATATTCAATTCATACAACAAGCACATTCTAACTCATATAGTTCATTTCATATAAATGTATTCAATTTGTTCAAGAAACCAATTTTACCATTATCTTGAAAATAGTTGACATTTTATTGGGTGTTTTCTCTTTTTAGGTCATGGCAAATCATGTACAATCAAATGAAATAATTGAAATCTCAAACTAGTGAATTTGAAAATGAGATAACAAGTCCATTAGTTCCAAAAATTCTCCATTACTATCAGTTGGGTCAAATGATCATGAACTGGAATGGGTTTAATGAAACTGCTATACAACTTTAAAGAAAAAACAACTTTTGTATCTAAAATATAATCATATGCATAGTGAGCTAAAAAACTTGTTGATTCTATTCTTCAATATATATATATATATTGTAACAACTACCCCTTGGTTGCTACTATGTTTTTAAGATCAATTTTGAACAAGTATGAACTTAATCGACTAAGCATCTTCCATGCAATTTATAGGTGCTAAATTCAAAACTTCACCATTCATCATCCACTAGCATCAACTTGACTTTACCACTTATATAATTACACATAGGATCAGTAGGCTCCCACAATTAAGAGTATTCCTAGACCTAGACCTAAGCCTCAAGGGTTCATTCTTGATGACCTTGCCTACATAATCCCTTCGTAGGAAATCAGAGGCTTTGCAATTCAACCACCAATGTTAGAGGGAGTTCATCCTCTCCTCTTGTATGAGATATTTGATCTGTCTTTAAACCATGACTATTATAAAACTAGTGGGTGTGTGCAAGAAGTTGAGTCCATTTTTTGGCCAAAAAGTGGAACTGTTTTTCCTAATTTTCAGAATTTGACACATTTGACCTTAAAATTTGAAGCACTTAGAGATGAAATCTTTAACAAAGTCACTAATCATAAAATGTAGTGCTCGGAGTCTAGTTTCCAAATATATAATTTATTTCAATACCCAGATTGTACAAATTGAGTTTTAATAGGCATTTCTAAAAACCACTATTTAAAAGTCTTTTTTTTTTACCATACCATGCACGTGTACGACATCCATATTTTGACTTAAATTATCGTATTTTTCTAAATCCTTTTGGGAAAAGTTTTATGACTCAACGAAGCTTGTTCTTGATATTTTTTTAATTTTTATTGAATAATTTTTTGTTAAATTTTTATTAGGCATTTGTCATTTTGAAAAATCGTCATGTGACATGCATAAGATGACCTAAACTTATCATTTTATTTTTTCAAATTGAAAAGAATTGTCTCAAGTTTGTTCTCGTGCAATCCGTCAAAATGTTATGTTGATCAAAAGTTATTAAAATAGTAAAAAACTCTGATATTTAAAGTTTATGGACCAATTTTATTAGAAATTAATTGAAAAATAGAAAAAATAATTCAATTGCAAAACAAATTACATATTTAGAATATGCATTGTTTTAGCTAAAATGGGTTTTAATTTCGTCAATTTTTTTTGCAAAAAAGGTCGTCAGCCATATGTTCAAAGTCAATATTTTTCTTTGATATTGTTAGGACCTTCAACTTGCAGGTCAAACCAGGTTGAAGGCCTAGGTTCGGATTTCCAACACTTTTCCCGAACCAAAAACCTAGGCAAAAAACCCGACCACAATGCAAAACAAAATTCAAATTTTAAAAAACGGGATCTCGATTATAAAATGGGATCTCGTTTATTAATAAACGGGATCCTGTATTATAATCGGGATCCCGTTCCTCACTCGGCAGTATTCGGACCGTTGTGAATGGAACGGGATCCCGTTTCATAAATGCGATCCTGTTGCCTTTACAACGGCTTTGACATTCAATTCCGGTGAACGAGATCCCGATTATTTTATTTAAATACACTGTGGAGAATTATTGTGAAGTATGCAACTTCACATGTACGGCCGAGAGCACTAAAAGTGAATTATTTTTCATAAGTTATTGTATTTACAAGTGGTGAACTTGATTTTTGGTTGATTTTATCAAACAGAGCATCATCTACACCATTTTTGAAGTGAAATTGTGTTATTTTTGTGCTTGTTTGGAGGAACAAAAGGTTTCAATTTACAATATGGATTGAATTTTTCAAAGGAAGCTTGAAGAAAACAATTTTTAAAGTGGAATTGTGGTAGTTTTCTACTTGTTTTGAGGAACACAAGAGGAAGAATTTTGTCCTAATAGGTATTCAACTTCCAATTTGGATTGAATATTTTGAAGTATTTCACTATTAACATTCATTTGTGCTTGAGAATTTTATAATTATGGGAGATAAAGCTTGTAATAAGAGAAGAAAGACATTGACTCCTCAAGAAGTTGAAGCAAATAGAGAAAAAGAGAGACAAAGACAAAGAGAAAGAAGAATGAGAATGAAATCAATGAATGATGGTGGAGCAACCAATTCAACAACTATTGAAGATGAAAACATTGAGGATACCATGGTTGTAGATGAAGCTAATTTGCAAGGAGTCAATTTGGAGAAGAATATGATTATACAAACAAGTCCTACTATGTCTTCAAATCCCTCTTTGAATGCTATGGAGAATGTTTCAATATGCACAAATCCAGGTACGTCTTCAAATCCACATGTTAGTGAAATGGTAAATTTGTATGTAGAAGATTTACAAGATGCTTGGACTTAATGATGTTGACATTGACTATATTCAAAGAGATGAAACTTTTATAAAATTTTTGAAAACAAAAAAGAAAAAATCTTTTGTTGCAAATGAAAATCAAAATGATCATTTTCTTGAAAATGAAAACAAAACCTATTTTTTGATGAAAATAAAAATGAAAAATGAAAATGAAAACCGTTTTGTTGATGAAAATGAAGATGAAAATGAAAATAAAAAACAATTTTGTTGATGGAAATGAGAATGAAAATGAAAATGAAAACTATTTTTGTTCAAAGAAAATGAAGATATGAAAATGAAAATGAAAACCATTTATTGATGAAAATGAAAAGTAAAGAGACGTTTTGTTGATGAAAATGAAGATGAAAATGAAAATGAAAGCTGTTTGTTGATGAAAATGAAAATGAAAACGTTTTGTTGATGAAAATGAAGATGAAAATGTAAATGAAAATGGAGATGAAGATGAAATGAAGATGAAAATCTAGAATGTGATGTTGAATTTAATGAAAATACTTTTTTTTAAAATTGGAAGTGGTGTTTTCGATAATCTTCCTAGTCAAATTTCTTGGAGGCAACTAAGAACACATGCAAATAGAATATACACCAAATTCTTTTATCGTAAAAAAATCGCATTTCAATGTCAGCTAATGATGCAATTGATGAGAATGCAAAAAATGAGGAAAGTAATGAAAAGGTTATGCTTTTATGTTAAACCAAAAAGAAAAGATCAATCATTAAAACATGTTATTTCTATTGTTGCTAGTTCCATTCAATCTATTGGGAAAAATAGTGCGATCTAAAGATAAAACTGACAAGAAAGGCTATAACCTCTGCTATAAGTTAATGAAAACAACTTTGAATAAAAGAATGAAGTGGCAATATTAGTGAAGTTTAAAATGCATCCTAGAAGAAAAACATTACTAAGGCGACAAAAGAGAGAAGTATAGAAAATGATCCTATCAATCAATGTTGGAGTTTAGGTGGGCGACCTCTTAGAAATTACGATATAAAAGATTGAATGTTGAAATTAAATCTTTGATCAAAAATATTGGCATGATAATACTAGGGTTTCATCTAATGCCACTGAGATGTTTTAAAATTAAGGGTGGGGTCCAAAGTTAGCGATCCTCACCCAAAACACCTATTAGATACAACTATTTGAATTTAATAGAAATTTTGCATGGCGATTTAGTGTTACACAGTAATATTAAAATAAGTCAAAGGTCTTTGAAAATGTAAACCACGGTATGTAAAAATTAATAAGCAACAAATATCTTGTTGTTGTAAAATACATGTTGATTTTGTTATTTTTTATGATGTTTTTAGATATATACATTGTACCTTGCATACTAACATGGTTATACAAAATTGTGGTATTGATGATATGCTACGAAGCAATAAGAGTTTATTTCAAGTTTGTTTTGTGAAAAATATAATGATAAATTATTTTATTTAAGTTCTTGTATTTAGGACCAATGCATTAAGCTGCGAAATCTTTAGTTTTAAGAATTTGTTTGCATAGAAAGTGTTGATCATGATTTTTGGACAACAATTAGTAGGCGTCAAAGATTTAAAGATGTTCACTATTCTTTAAAAGATAGAAAAATAGGAAGCGTTGTGATTTGATTCTGAGAAAAGAGTTAGTGTGCATGCATTTATGAGTGAATTTAATAATAAAATTGTACCAAAATATGTTATGCACTCTACGAGAGCTACTGATGGCTTGATGGCCAATTTAATGTAGAAACCACATTTCAATTGGTACTATACTTTCAGTGGTTGATTTTGTAGAGAACTATACTCTCACTCTGCAAGAGGAAATTCAATCTCAATATTATAATTCTGTGCAAGTAGCTATGTTTGTCCATATTATTTATAGACATGCAGATGATAGCACTAAGGATGATAGAAAAGTTTTGAGGGAGTATCATTTTTATTTGAGTGACAATCGGTTACACTCATCAGAGTTTGTTCAATATTGTTTTAGTATATTTTATAGAAATTTAAAAGAAAGAGGAATCCATATGAAAGAACACCTCATATGGTCAGATAATTGTACGGGGCAGTTCAAAAATGCTAGAATGTTCTATTGGTTAAGTAGGGTTCACAAGGAACTTAATGTCAAACATATATGGAGTTTTTTTTAAGCTGGGCATGGTAAAGGAGAACATGATGGAGCTGGTGCGTGTGTCAAAAGAATTCTTGCTAGAGAACAATTAAAATTCGAGGATTCAGTAAAATTTAAAAATGCACATGAGATTGTGGATTGGTGTAATAGAAGATTATCTGCACCTGGTTTGAGTGATTACTCTATAGTTCATCAATTCTTTTGGTTGGTGGAAGAAGAAAACATTGTATCTAGAGTTGATTGTGAGACAATTAGTGGATCTACTAAATGGCATTCATTTAGGAGTGCGACAGCAAGCACATGGACTATTTGGACAAGGGAGCTTGCATGTTTTGCCAGTTTTGTATCTTAGGAGATTGGGAAGCTTGCAAAAATACATAATGGGTTGAATAGTGGGAGCAAAGATCATTGACACCTGCTGAAGCACATAATCAATATGAAAGAACTATTGAAGAAAATGATCAATTGTTTTGAATATAAAGATTATGACCCGTGTTTCGAGACCTTATTACAGAAGTAATTTTAATTCAATTTATTTCATTTTATTTCCTACTTTATTAAGTTATTTTTTAATACTAAATTATTTATATGGATATGCAAGTTATTAAATCGAATTTTGTTGGTAGGACATGTGTATGCAGTTATTGCACCTGAGGGGAATGAAGAGCAAACATAATATTGGTTGGCTCATTGTGTGGAAACTAAACATAAGTTGTTAACACCTCGAGAAGATGATGATGGCTTTCATTATCCAACAGGTACGGTGATCCCCTTAAGACACCTCCTTAAGCAAATTTTGATAACAAGTTTTAGATCTCCTTAAGCAATTTTTTAGAACAAGTCTTTGATCCCCTTAAGTAAATTTTGAGAAGTTATTTGATGGTGGTTTTTGAACATGTTTTTCAATAGGATCGGTGGTGGTTGTTGGCGCCCAGCTCACGAAAATGCCCGAAGAAAAGAATGAATCTACCTACGATGAAGACTATGGAAACACATAAAAGATTAGCGCATTATTCACATTTGGTGGTGGCAACAAATATAAAACTAAGAAGTATTATCGAGGAAAACCTTCAAAAATTGCTATGATCAATTTCTATGGAAGGCATGAGGCAATCATAGATGCATTACAAAAAGAGAGGATCTGAGATGGTACAATGGAATAAGTAAATACAGAGGAGTAAATATAGTTTTAGTTTTTTATTTTTCCTTTTAAATACATTAAATACATGTTTTAGACATTGGTCAAGTGTGTTATTAGTTGAAATTGATTTAAATTGTTCTTTTATATATCCTTAAGGCATAATCACAAAAAGGATCTAGTCCATGCAGATTCAACCTAGACAACATGGAATACTTGGTAAAAACAGGAAATTATTAGTTAAATTATATTTAAATACATATTTTGATTACATATTGATATTGCTTGGACATTAATTTTTAAAATTGATTTATTGTCATTTTTTGTATCCTAAAGCCATCATTGCATTGATCTCATACTTTGAAACAAAAAGGAGAGGATGCCTGGATTCAACCTACAAACATGTATATAAACAAAATTAAACATGTATACAAACATACATACTTACAAAATTAAACATACTCTATGTACTTCTATGTATCAAATCAATATTCTATATATTTTATTTCTTAAATGTGCATGTTTTCCTACTTTGAAACTTTATGTTTATGTGTATAATCACTAAATATCATGCATACATTATTGTTAAATCAATTATATCCTTAAGACGTATTATGACCCCTTAATACAAGACCTTAAGACACCCCCTTAAGACCTTAAGACACCCGCTTAAGACCCCTTAAGACATCCCATTTAGGCATATTATGGCCCCTTAAGACATCCCCTTAAGATGTTCTATTATGACCCTTTTAGACATCCCCTTAAGACACCCCCTTAATTAATGTGTTCTATTATGACCCCTTTAGACATCCCCTTAAGCCCCTTAAGACATCCCCTTAGTTAACACGTTCTATTATGACCCCCTTAGACATCCCCTTAAGACCCCTTAAGACATCCCTTTAATTAACACGTTCTATTATGACCCCTTTAGACATCCCCTTAAGACCCCTTAAGACATCCCCTTAATTAATACGTTCTATTATGACCCCTTTAGACATCCCCTTAAGACGTATTATAACCCCTTAAGACATCCCCTTAAGACGTTCTATTATGACTCCTTTAGACACCCCCTTAAG
>VDFB02033007.1:0-11630 GCA_007258455.2 Sequoia sempervirens
CTTGGGATTTCTAAAAGTGGATGTCAACATAATTACTCCATGTATATGATATAATTCAATACTATATTTCTCCAAATATTCTCAATACTATTATATGTGAGTTTTCCATGGGAAACTACATGTGTTGCACTCATGTAGCATGCATACCAAAAAATAATTCCTTATTGCATGGAATAAGAAATTGGAAAACGTGAGTATTTGGAGTATTACCCTCTTTGTGAGGAAGGAATAACCTATGGGCATTAAGGATGTTTATGCACAAGGGGGTTACTATATTGGATTAACCACACTCTTTGCAAGGAAGTATTTCTTGATGGTGAATGATTAGGTTGATTCCTAGAGTGGTGGTCAAAATGTGAGGGAAAACTCTAGAAAATCCCTAAAGAGGTATTAATAAGTGGTTTTTCCCTTAATTAACTCTTGCATATGAGCCAAATCTCTTTCTTGTCAACTTTTTTTTTCTTCAATTTCTTGTAAAATGAGTTTGCTTCAAAAAAATATTCTTGGTTGATTACTTTTAAGTTTGAGAGGTTTTCTTTAAGTTTGTTTGCAATGGATTCTACCCAATCCTCTCTAACACCAAGAAACATGAGTAGGATGATGTGAGAGAGAAGAGATGAATATGCCTTATCCTAGTAAGCCAATTGTGTTTTGTGTTTATCTTTCTTTCCACTTGATTGTGTTGATTCCTTGTTTGATTTTTCATTTTTTCCTTATTTTTCTTAGTTGTCTTGTCTTGTTAGCAAGTGATTTGATTGTTTTTTCTCTTATTTTGTTATTTTCATATCTTGTTAGCAATGTATTTATTTTCTTGATGTCTTTAATTATTAAACCAATAAATGAATGATTAAATTGCTAATAAGAAATGAACAACTAATCTCTTTTTTTGAATTTTTCCATGTAGAAATGTGATATAATTAACTAATTGCATGCAACAATAATAATTACAAATATAATACAATGTGAGAAAATATTTTTTGTGCTTTATAAATTATTATTTTAAATTATTTTAATTTGTTGATTGCACTATACTGTTAGCAAGGACTTGATTTCTTGATGCCTTTTCTTGTTAGCAATAGATTTATGAAATGAATTTTAAATGAATGTATGCTCAAATGAAACCAAAATCTACAATCTAATAAAAACTAGTATAGTACAACGAAGCACATATATTCCCAACACTCTCTCTTTAGTAGGTGAGCTACAATTTGTTCTAATAATAGTTGGATAACTCATTTAAATAATGCTATATATATAATACTACAATAAAATTCCACATATCTAGGAAATATGGAAGTGAGTTTATTTATTTTACTTGCAATTCTAATTTAATTTTTTTAATGAGAACTAATTTAACAATTTGAAAGTATATAATTGAAACTTCACACTTTAGAGATTTGACATGTGAGATATTGATGAGATGCTCATAGAATATATGTTTCGTTGGTTTGTTTTATTGATTTCAACTAATTCTTGAAACTATCTAAAGAAGTATCCATCTCTCATGCTCAAATGTTTTAGGGGGTTGTCCAACGAATAAGAGAAGGATTCAATAATTTTCTCCTCTATACTTTAGGATTTGTAAGATATAGGAGGGTGAACCTTCACAATATATAATGGGATTTCATACAATTCATATCAAGATATTTCTTTAGAACATATATGCTCTCTCAAGGTGACCAAGAATTATAAACAAAACATACTTGATTGGCTAGATTCTTGGAAATTTCTACTTATTGGTACAAAGAAAACATAAATAATATTATGAAATAAATTATAATATAAAGTAAAAAATGATTTTGAATTTCAATGACCATGGATATTGAATCAGAACGCATATTTAGACAAGTTCCTTAAACCTAGGTTACAAAGTCAAAGGGTAATGCATTTAGATATTGAATAATAGGTTTTAACCAAGTTTTGTGAAAGCTAGCATATCAATGCCTTACATTGACATCTTTAAGAATTTACAACCAACTCTTCTTAAAAATCCCTATATACTCTCTAATCCCTCAATATTTCTACTACAACAATTTAATCTATTACTTGAATAAAAGTTATAACAAAAACATTCATATGTAGAAAATTTGCAACGATTAACAAAAATGATCCTTGATCAATTTATATTCATAAGTGAAAAAAGTATGCAATTCAAGAGACAATTGACTGTGCAATTATCACAATATATTCATGTACAAAACTAATATTGTTATACAAAATTAACAATTATATTCACAGTTCTTCCCTGCAAACCCTAGATCAGATTGATACTATAGACACTTAAATAAACCCGATTGATATAATCCATCTAATTCTGATTAACTAACACCATTTCCTCCTAAATCACTTCAAACTAACCAATCAATTAATAATTAGCATTATTTAGTTAAATTCAATAAATTCAGCTATTAATCAAATAATTAATTTTATTAGATTAATTCACCCTTCTTCTAACTAATGTTCATCATATTTAATTAAATCAAGTCATTTAATTAAATCCCCCTAAGTCTTTTCATTTGATTAAATCAATCAAATCAAATGTCACAATCCCCTAACCCATTCCAATTAATTAATCCTAAATCACTTTTTAGTCATCATTAATAAATCCTCCATCTTTAAACTCCTCAAGAGTTAAATTTACCCATGGTCAACTAACTAGGTTGCACGTGAAATTCATTTCTATTAATTATTTAATTCCTCTATTTATCCTCACAAAGGCATATTCCAAGGAATATTCCTCCCAACCACCTCTTCATTCAATTTCCCTCCAAAGGTTTCAAAAACCTATCACATCCTCAATAACTTCTCTTACATTTTCAATAACTCCTCTTACATCCTCTCACATCTCCAACCACATTCAATAAATTCTTCTTACAACCTTTCAAATCCTTAACCATTCTCATTTATTCCTCTTACATCCTCTCTCCTCAACACATTTCTCAAAATGTGATCCACCCTCACCCAATAGAATTGTGACAAGTGTTGCATTCCTATTGGCTCCCATTTTATCCCACATTAACCATTTTCTCTCATTTCTCAACCCTTAACTTCTATAAATAGAAGCATTATCTTCACAATATGGATCCACAACTTCATGCATTCTTACTATAGGAATTTCACTTCATAGCAATCATCATTTTTATCACTTGGGTGCTAGAAAGAAGTTGAGTCCACTTTTTGGCCAAAAAGTGGAAGTGTTTTTCCTAATTTGAAAAATTTGACCTTAAAATTTAAGCACTTAGAGATGGAATCTTCAAAAAAGCCACTACTCATAAAATGTAGTGCTTAGAGTCTAGTTTCCATATATGTAATTTATTTCAATACCCAGATTGTACAAATTGAGTTTCAATAGGTGTTTCTAAAAACCATTGTTTAAAAGTCACTTTTTTTTACCATACCATGCATGTGTACGACATCCATATTTTGATTAAAATTATCGTATTTTTCTAAATCCTTTTGAGAAAATATTTGTGACTCATGACTTAATTCTCGATATTTTTTGTAATTTTGATCTCTGTACTTGATTAAATTTTTATTAGGCATATTTGTTTGCAAAAAATCGTCGTAATAAGGCCTGCATGAGATGACCCTAAAACTCCCATCAAATTTTTTTTAAAATTAGAAAAAAAATTATCTAAATTCACCTATAATTACGCAATCAAGTTTACATTAAATTTATGTTGATCAAAGTTATTCACGATAGTAAGAAATCGCTGATATTTTGGTTTGTGGACCGGTTCATTAAAAGTGAATTGAAAATAGAAAAAAATAATCAATTATAAAGAAATACATATTTGGGGAATGATTGTCATAAAATCTAAAATGGGTTTTTAATTTAGACAAAAATTATCCGAAAAGTCGTCGACCATATGTCCAAAGTCAGTATTTTTCTCTAACATTGTTAGGACCTTCAACTTGTAGGTGAAACTAGGTTGAAGGCCTAGCTTCAGATTTCCAATGCTTTTCCCAAACCAAAATCCTAGGAAAAAACCCAACCACAAAGCTAATAGAAATTAAAATTTTAAAAAACAGGATCGTGCTTTATAAAATGGGATCTCGTTTAGGATCTCGTTTATCGCCGGGATCGCTCTTTTGTTATTCCGTATTAAAATTCTTGTGCCTTTGCATGTATGTGAAACAATAAAAAAAATCGAGCTATTGCTGTGAGGCCTTATTCATCTTTATAGGTGGTGAACTTGCATTTTTGATTGGCCACTCGAGGCATATAGCCCCACCATTTTTAGTGGTGTGGTTTGTGCTTGTTTGGAGGAACAAAAGGTTTTCAATTTGCAATATGGATTGAATTTTTCAAAGGAGGCATGAAGAAAACAAATTTTAAAGTGGAATTGTGCTAGTTTTCTACTTGTTTTGAGGAACACAAAAGGAATAATTTTTTCCTAATAGGTCTTCAACTTCCAATTTGGATTAATTTTTTTGAAGAATTTCACTATTGACATTCATTTGTGCTTGAGAATTTTATAATCATGGGAGATAAAAGCTACGTAAACAGAGAGAGGCATTGACTCCTCAAAGAAGTTGGAAACAAAAGAGAGAGAAGGAGACCACAAAGACAAAGAAAGAAAAGTGAAATTGCGTCAATGAATGATGGTGAAGCAACCAATTCCACAACTATTGAAGATGAAAACATTGAGGATGCCATGGTTGTAGATGAAACTAATTTGCAAGGAGTCAATTTGGAGAAGAATATGATTATACAAAAAAGTCCTACTATGTCTTCAAATCCCTCTTTGAATGTTATGGAGAATGTTTCAATATGCACAAATCCAGGTACGTCTTCAAATCCACATGTTAGTGAAATGGTAAATTTGTATGTAGAAGTTTTACAAGATGTTGGACTTAAATAATAATTTGAGCATTGATGTTTAGGATGACTTTATATAATTTGTTGAAAATGAAAAAGAAAAAATATTTTGTTGCAAATGAAAATGAGAATGATCCTTTTTGTTTAAAGATGAAGGCAAAGCCTATTTTTTTGATGAAAATAAGCGGTTTTGTTGATGGCGTCAGGGATGAAAATGTAAATGAAATGAGATGAAGATGAAATCTAGAATGTGATGTTGAATTTAATGAAAATGCTTTTAAAGTGGAAGTGGTGTTTTTGATAAATTAACTGCAGGTCAAATTTCTTGGAGGCAAATAAGAACACATCATGAATACACTGATGGCTGCATGGTAAAATTGCATTTCAATGTCAACTGTGGTACGGTGTTGAATGCAAAAATACGAGGAAAGTAATGAAAGTTTAAGGCTTTAGGCTTTTATGTTAAACCAAAAGAAAATATCAATCATTAAAACATGCTATGTCTACTATTGCTAGTTCCATTCAATATATTGGGAAAAATAGTCAATCTAAAGATAAAAATGAAGCAAGAAGAGCTATAAGAACTACTATAGTTAATAAAGCAACTTTGAATAAAAAGAATGGTAAGCAATAATATTAGGTGATTTTTAAAAATACATCCTAAAAACATTGCTAGAGTGGTGAAAGAAGAAAGTATAGAAAATGATCACATCAACCAATGTTGGGTTTTGTGTTTAGAATATCGAAGTTAGTGCAAAATTGAATGTTGAAATTAAATCTTTGATCAAAAATATTGGCATGATAATACTAGGGTTTCATCTAATGCTAGAGATGTTTTAAAATTAAGGGTGGGGTCCAAAGTTTGCGATCCTCACCCAAAACACCTATTAGATACAACACAAACTGAATTTTATAGAAAATTTTGTAGCGATTCAGTGTTACCTGGTAATATTAAAATAAGTCAAAGGTCTTTTGAAAAATGTAAACCCTGGTATGTAAAAATTAATAAACAACGAATATCTTGTTGTTGTAAAATACATGTTCAATTTCGTTATTTTTATGATGTTTTTCGATATATACATTGTACCTTACGCTATGGCATGATTATCACGGGGTGTGGTATTGATATGCCACCTAAAACAATAAGAGAGTTTATTTGGGGCTTGTTTTGTGAAGGAATCCCAATGATAAGGTGTTTTATTTAAGTTCTTTATATTCACGGACAATGCGTGCTTTAGTAAGGAAAATCTTTCATTTTAAGAATTTGTATGCATGAAAGTGTTGATAATGATTTTGGACAACAATTGAAGTAGATGTTAAAAGATTCCCAAGAATGTTCACTATTCATTAAAAGATGGAAAAATAGGAAGCGTTGTGATTTAGTTATAGAAAACCTTAGTGTGCATGCATTCATGAGTGAATTTAAGAATAAGATTGTACCAAAATATGTCATGCACTCTCAACATGCTCGATGGCTTGATGGCTAATTTCACACATGTAGAAACACATTTCCAATTGGTACTATACTTTAAGTGGTTGATTTTGTGGAAAATTATACTCTGCTCCATAAGAGAAATTCAATTCTGATATTATAATTGATTTGCGAAGTAGCTCGCTGTTTTACGTCGCCATTGTTTCATAAACATGCAGATGATAGCATGAAGGATGATAGAAATTTTTTGAGGGAGTATCATTTTTATTTGAGTGACAATCGGTTACACTCATCAGAGTTTGTTCAATATTGTTTTAGTATATTTTATAGAAATTTAAGAGAAAGAGGAATCCAGATGAAAGAACACCTCATATGGTCAGATAATTGTATGGGGTAGTTCAAGAATTCTCAAATGTTCTATTGGTTAAGTAGGGTTCACAAGGAACTTAATGTCTAGCATATATGGAGTTTTTTTTAAGTTGGGCATGGTAAAGGAGAACATGATGGAGTTGGTGTGTGTGTCAAAAGAATTCTTACTAGAGAACAATTAAAATTCGAGGATTTAGTAAAATTTAAAGATGCACGTGGGATTATGGATTGGTGTAATACAAGATTATCTACACTTGGTTCGAGTGAGTACTCTACATTTCATCGATTCTTTTGGTTGGTTGAAGAAGAGAACAGTATGCCACAGGTGGATTCCGGCGAACCATCAGTGGATCTACTAAATGACATTCCATTTAGAATTAATTGCTATAAAGCACATGAATATTTGAACAAAGGGAGCTTGCATTTTTCTAGTTTTACATGCTATCGAGTGGGAAGCATGTGAAAATCTGAGAATGGGTTTGAGCAGACAGGAGCAGATCTTTGACACTTTTAAGCACATGATCCAATATGAAAAGAACTATTGAAGAAAATGATCAAGTGTTTGAAGATTATGGTGTTTCAAACCTTGTACAAGAAGGTAATTTTTAATTCAATTTTATTTCCTTTATTAAGTTATTTTGTAATACTCAAAATTATTTATATGGATATGCACAAAAAGTTATTAAAATTAATTTTTTCGAGGACATGTGTATGTTGTTGTTGCACCTAGGGGAATGAAGATCAAACAAAATATTGGTTGGCTCATTGTGTGGAAACCCTAAACATAGGTCCCGTAGCACCTCGAGAAGATGATGATGGCTTTCATTACACTCCCAGCAGTGCAGTGATCCTTAAGACATCCCTTAAAAAAATTGATAACAAGTTTTAGATCCCCTTAGGCAATTTTTTAGAACAAGTCTTTGATCCCCTTAAGTAAAATTTGAGAAGTTATTTGATGATGGTTTTTGAACATGTTTTCCAATAGGATCGATGGTGGTTGTTGGCATTTGGCTACAAAAATACTTGAGAAGGAAGAATGGGTCTACCTGCATTCGAAGACTATGAAACACATAAAAAGATTATACATTATTCACATTTGGTGGTGACAACAAATATAAAACTAGAGTGGTATCATGGAAGACCTTCAAAAAAAGTGCTATGGTTAATTTCTATGGAAGAGCATGAGGCAATCATAAATGCATTGCAAAGAGATGGTGAAAATGGTACGTGGGAATAGTAAATATAGGTAAATATAGTTTTAGTTTTATTTTGTCCTTTTAATTGCATTTAAATACATGTTCGATATTGGTCAAGTGTGTTATTAGTTGAAATTGATTTAAATTGTCCTTTTATAGATCCTTAAGGCATAATCACAAAAAGGATCTAGTCCATGCAAATTCAACCTAGACAACATGGAATACTTGGTAAAAACAGGTAATTATTAGTTAAATTATATTTAAATACATTTTTTGATTACATATTACTATTGCTTGTACATTAATAGTTAAAATTGATTTATTGTCCTCTTTTTATCCTTAATCCATCATTGCATTGATCTCATACTTTGAAACAAAAAGGAGAGGATGCCTGGATTCAACCTACACACATGTGTGGAATACTTTTAAATGCAAGTACTTGAGTTGTGTACATATAGATAGTTTTATATAAATTAAAATATGTATGTTTTGATTATTTCATTGATATTTCTTGTACCTTTTTGATATCAGGTGGTGTGAAGACCTACTACATTCTAGGCATGAGTTTGAGATGTTCTTGAGATGGCATATCCAAATTTTGTAAACATTGTTTTGAGATGACATATATGTACATACATACTTACAGAATTAAACATACTCTATGTACTTCTATGTATAAAAATCGATATTCTATATATATTTTTTGTTAAATGTGCATGTTTTCCTACTTTGAAACTTTATGTCTAATTGTATAATCACTAAATATCATGCATGCATTATTGTTAAATCAATTATATCCTTAAGATGTTGTATTATGACCCCTTAAGACATCCCCTTAAGAAATTCTATTATGACCCCTTAAGACATCCCCTTTAGACGTTGTATTATGACCCCTTAATACATACCCTTAAGACGTTGTATTATGACCCCTTTAGACATCCCCTTAAGACCCCTTAATACATCCCCTTAAGACGTTGTATTATGACCCCTTTAGACATCCCCTTAAGACCCCTTAAGACATCCCCTTAAGAAATTTTATTATGACCCCTTAAGACCCCTTAAGACGTCCCCTTTAGACGTTGTATTATGACCCCTTAAGATGTTGTATTATGACCCCTTAATACATCCCCTTAAGACGTTGTATTATGACCCCTTTAGACATCCCCTTAAGACCCCTTAAGACATCCCCTTTAGACGTTGTATTATGACCCCTTAAGATGTTGTATTATGACCCCTTTAGACATCCCCTTAAGATGTTGTATTATGACCCCTTGAGACATCCCCTTAAGACGTTGCGTTATGATGACTCACCCTCAAACTTATAATACTTGTTAATATCACTTAATATTTATACTTAATTATACTCTTCTTTGATCCCCTTAAGACATCGTATTACGATCCCTTAAGACATCCCTTTAAGACAACCTATAATTAGTGTTGGATGCTATTATTTGTTTTGATAGCTTATAGATTAGTATTCGATGCCATTATTTGTTTTGACTGCTTATAGATTAGTATTTGATGCCATTATTTGTTTTGGCAGCTTATAAATTAGTATTGGATGCCATTATTTGTTTTGACAGCTTATAAATTAGTATCGGATGTCATTACTTGTTTTGGCAGCTTATAAATTAGTGTTAGATGTTATTATTTATAGAATTTATTAATGCTTTTATTCTCTAATCTTCTATGGTATTGTTTATTTCTTAAAATTTTATCCTTTCTGGTATATAAACAGATTGCTTTTGTTTGTAAATTATGATTTCATTACAGTTAAAACGTTGGCTGAATTGAATAAGTTCATTGAGTAATTGTAAATTATTGAATGTACATATCATGTATCATGTATGAGATCACTAAATTTCACATTAATGTCTACATATTAAATGTCATGAAGCTATGAACATAAAATGCATAAATACATATGGTAAATTTCAAACATGTCAAATTCCATATTTATGCTTGTATGTAAGTGCAAATAAAGCCTTGAGTACAACATGAACTAAAGTCCAACTAAGTACTTGAGCCATGAAATATAAAGTCCAACAGAGTACATGAGAAACCAAAAATATTGTCCATGAAATAAACAAATATAACCCATAAAATCATGTTTCTAGGTCATGTACTGTCTCTATAATCAAGAGACCTCTTCACACCATGCGGACTATGCGGATGACCTGAAACACTATGTACAAGAGAACGATGAAATTGGATGTAAGACAATGAAAAATGATTTAATGGCAATTTAATTTTTAATTCATTATAAAATTAAATTACCATCATATCTACGTTTGGATGCTCTGGTGCACCTAAAGCAACCTCTAAATTCTTTGAATCAATCTACATAAACAAGGCAAAGAAATTTGAAATTAGATGTACAAGTCTACAATTAAAAATGATTTAATTCAATTTAATTTATAATTTATCATATTTTAATTGTACAATATTATGAGGTTGTGCACCCTCTTCTCCAGGACCTATTTGTACATGCTCAACTACAAGATGTGTCTCATGCTATAAAAGAAAAAGAATATGTAACAAATCTCATATTATGTATATATTCAATTTAAAATTTAAAATTAAAGTTATATTCAAAATATGTAATTTATAATTGACTTTAAATATAATTAAAAAATTAAATTACCATTTGATCTGGAGCCTGCTTTGTATGTCCTCCTGGTGGTGTAACTATGTTTGGGTTAGGGCTGAAAGTTGCACTAACAAAGTCCTACAAGATCAAAATTAAAGCATGTATACTTGAATTAGGTTTATATATATATATATTCAAGTTTGCACATTTTGTGTAGAATTTTGTTTAAACAACCTGAAAATCAAAGGCCTCACAAGTAGCCGCAACATCAAATGTTCGCCCGATGACTATTCTCATTGTGGTATCAACCTAGACATACATACATAGACATTTAACACTTATAATATTTACAAGTGTACATGCATGTATTTCATATATCTAGTGAATTCAAAATTTATAATTGTAACTATACTAATATAAACTTTAAACAACTTACAATATGAATGTACTACCCCTGATCTATGATGCCTGATAGTGGAGTGCTCAAAAATCCCTCAGGAAGAATCGACATGGAAGCCGATTGACTCGCCTAAACCAACATAAATATTCCAAACATATATTTGATTCAATTATAAATTTAAAACTCAAGTTAAATTTATGATTTCATATATAATTTTAAAAATTGAAATCAAAATACCCCATAAGGAATGTCGAGTACAACCGGTGTTGATGTATGTACTCATGGAACAGATGATTGCCCCATCGTTAGTGTCATCTATACACCAAACAGTTTGATTGTTAAAATGTATTGCAAACTTTTCTTTGATATATGCATCCATCAAAATTCTTATAAAATGAACGTACATAGATGCATATTTATACCTGTGTCGCAGTGTCCTCAGGGTGATGGTCTATTGTAAGAAACTCTACAAATGAATCAATGCGACCAATTGAACCACTAGAATCTCCACGTCCACCTGAACTAGGTGTGTCCTGATCAGGTCCATAGCATACTTGATGAAAACTCATAGATATATGGGGGATGGGCCTCGACACTCCTAGAGCAGTACTTGAACCAGCTCCATAAAAAATCCTCCATCATCATCGTCTCTATGCTCCCCACCTGCTATCGTAGAAGCATGTTGATCAAGGTCTCCTGCGAGTGTACTAAGGGAACCTAATGTCGAGACCAAAGCTCGATGATATATAGGTGTGGGAATGGGAGGACCAAGAGCAACAACAAGGGGTTGCACATGCACGGGGCATTGGGGATCAACCCTT
>VDFB02033008.1:0-46813 GCA_007258455.2 Sequoia sempervirens
GCATTATTTGTGCTTTGGCGCTTTTCCAACTTTGTATATGGTAGATTGTTCTTTGCCATGGTGTGGGTAGCTGGGAAATTCTTTAACCAGATTTATCACCTCTGTGCAGATCATCCCATTGGGATTCACACACACAGCAAACCTCAGGGAAACTACTTTTACATTTTTAAACCTTGAAGTTAGTAATCAATTTGAACAAGTCTAGGCTATAGAAAAAATCATCACTAAATTAAGGCGGCTCTTTCTTGATGTTCAAACCTGTGAGACATCATTAAAATAAGGAACATACTCTCAAAATTTGAATAGGTTCTATTTCTTTCTTATCTTTATAGCCTAAAATATTACCAATACTACAATTTAATTGCAGATTAACATAATACTAGCAATTGCACCTTGGTGTGCAATGGGTATGCCAAAAAGGTGTGGAAGGTTAATTATGGAAAAAATAGGTCCATTTTTTGTATACATTTGTGTAATACATGAGATCTAATGGTAGATAATTTAGCAATTATGCATTCAGTTAGAGGGATTGAAACACAACTGAAATAAAATCTTTGAACTAGGGAGATAATTAGGCTCCAGGCTAATGTTATGCTTGCAATAGGGAGAGAGGGTGAGATAGAGAGGAAGAAATTTGGATTTGGATTTAAACCTAACAATTTCATTTGCTTGGAAATTTCTAAAGTCTTTTCAACAAATCCATTTTGTGCATATCCTGCAATCCTTGCAATCCATGAGACCACATCTCTTTGAGGCATCTTGTCAAACACTAGGACAATTGCAACTATTGACAAAACTCCTCTATTCCAAAGTCCCCATTTTTGCACAGGCAAAGAATGTTTACTACATAATATTGTAGTAACAAATATAATTATATTATATATAATTTAATTTGTATTATACATAGTGTATATTATATTTAAATGTTTGTTTAATTTGTATGAAATAAAAAATAGAAAGGACACACAATGGTGAAGAGAAAATCAAAGAATAAACAATTGATCCCTAAAAGCTACATCAATATTACTACGGTGGTAAGTGGAGCTATATCATTGGCATTTTTATTCTAAACTTCGAAGCAAAAATAACCAGGTAACTTGTTTTGTGCCACCAATTGTATTTTGTAGCTACTTGGAATTTGTCAAAAATGTGTCTCGCTAGGAATTAATGATCACTGTAAAAGAAACATGACCAAGCATGCAAAAAAGGTTTTGTCATTTTTAGTTACTCACCAACAACCCCCATTTTCAATTCTATTAGCAGAGTTACCATATATTTCCCTTCTTCCGCCCAGATACCCATATCCCTATAACCGTATTCCATAAGCCAAGATACTATATCTGGATTTATTTTCATAGGAATCCATATCTGGGCCATACCCAAACTGTTGATGTTATTGCAGCTTCGGGCTTCATACTTCCTTATTTATTTGTGATTATTTAATGGCAACATATCTCTAAGATGGCCGACCTCCTTTGTAATTATTATTTATTATTTGTAATTATTTTTATGGTGGCCGACCTTGTCCTTGAAAAGGTGTGACCCCTCTAAGCAACATGTATATATAGAAGGTCACTTTCTCTCATTTGGGTATCAAGCAAGTTCGATCCCCTTCTTCTCAAGTGCGAATTATATCAAGTGCAGATTATTCTATCTAGTGCGAATTATTCTAAGGCAGATTGTGAGTCTATTCAAGTGCAGATTGAAGGGCAGACTATTAGTTTGTGTTACATCATTGCTGGTGCTGATTATTGGCCTTGTGTGTGGCCTCATTGTAAAGAGACTTGTTGCCATTGCTCATATATATAAGAGATAAATTTGTTGCTGGGTTTTTCTCCCTCAAGAGGAGAGTTTTCCCAGGGTATCTGCTGTGTTATTGTGTCTGATTTTAAATTAATTTTCTGTGCATTAAATCTGATCATAAAACTAACACAAACGTCTAGGGGAGAGGACCTAGTAGTTGAGCATGTTTCAATAGTTGTGAGGGTACTTGTCATAATGTGTTCAATAATAAAACATATTCTCACTATTGTTTGAATATAAAAATATCAATAAATTTTTAAAGAAGTGTCAATCAGAGTTTAATCTAACGTGTCATTAATACACAAAAATGAGTACAACTATGTTCTACAATGAAATAATAGCATGCGTCAAAGAACAAAATAAAAGCAAATATTATGATATTGTGTGTAATCTTCCTATTTTATTCTTCATTTGTGCAAATTATTTCATTGCAAATTTTCTCAGCCGAAATGGATTTTCTCCATTATGTGTTGCTTCAATTTTTGAACATGTTTGTTTGTTTGTTTCAATTTTGCATTTATAAGTGTTTCAGATCTCTATCATTGGACTTCTATTTTTGCACTTGACCTATATACTACTATGTTCTACAATGAAATAATAGCATGCTTCAAAGAACAAAATAAAAGCAGATATTATGATATTGTGTGTAATCTTCCTGTTTTATTCTTCATTTGTGCAAATTATTTCATTGCAAACTTTCTCAGCCGAAATAGATTTTCTCCATTATGTGTTGCTTCAATTTTTGAAAAATATTTGTTTGTTTCAATTTTGCATTTATAAGTGTTTCAGTTCCCTATCATTGGACTTGTATTTGTATATTGATAGCCATTCTAGATGACACAACGCTTGCAAAGTGCATTGAAAAGTTCTTAACATTGTAATCTATTAGTTTGTGACTGTTCATGAAATTGGTGATTGTTTATGAAATACCCACCCAGTTTATGGATCAATTCTAGAAACCCCCCAAAATTGAGGGGTATATAAACAAGGCTAACTTCTATTAACTCCAATTCGTTTAGATCATTGTCAAATATATTGCAAATAAATCTGACCTTGACACTCAATAGCCTAGTGTGGATGAATTCAAGATGTAGCTTCCACTGTTACTTAGAGTAGAAGTAACTAAGAAAATTTCAGATATAACAAAAAGGGAGCAATCCATAGCTCAGTAACCAATAATGAGACAAAATCTTATGTATATAAGTTTCTGATTTGTAATGTTGTTTTTGATGGTGTTATATCAATTTTATGTATTAAATTGTTGTTGTTGATGGTGTTATATCAATATTATTTGGATAATGAGATAGAGGATATGGCTATATTGGTAGGATAATCATAAGCATAGCTGTAAGCTTTGGGAAATGCATTTTTAATTACCTAGTAATAACTAATAGGCCTACACGTCTAAGAATTATTGTATGAGCCTGCATAATAATATGTGGCGTATTGAATGTAGAGAAAGCACAAGAATTATTGTATGGCCCTGCACAAAATTATGTTTATATACATAGTTCCCTTGCTTAGTTGAGTAGTAATAGCTTCCTTGACAAGGGCATAACTTTCTTATTTGAAAAGACAATCGAGGAGCAAAAGAGGGCATACAACCAAGTATTCTACTTAAGCAACAAGCACAACCATCTTATGATTGATCGGTAACTGTTTCCTTGACAATCATCTTATGGTTATTGTTTGAAACATTTGGAAGGTAAAGAAATAGGTATTCAGGAACTCAGATAAAACTTGTTTTTAGGAAACCGATTCTCTTTGGAAAGAAGAATGTGAAAAAAATGTAGCGGTTTATCTTTTTTAGTCTTGGATAGCCTGTATATAGGAAGGCTACTTGGGCCGATATGCATTATTTCATTCGTTTATGCTTTTCTGGGTCTCTATTTAAGAAGATTGGAAAATATTGAAGTAATGTTTTTTCTACTTATCGCACTTCTGATCATTTTAATATAAAAAGTGTGATCTTTATGTAATCACATAAATTGTGGTCATTCTGTCAAAGAAGAACCAAAGCTCAAACACCATATGTGAAAGTAATGGACAAATGATAAATTAAATGCCTACTGTGCTAGTGCTCACATAAAATAAAACAAATAATCATTCATAATCAGCTACATCACACAAACCCTTATGGACAAGTAAATGAGGGATATCATTTACAACTTAAATTATGTTATTTGTTATGTTTTATTTATTAAATAAGAAAAAATTCAAGAAGGTGAATAAGATAATTCAAGGAAATCTTCAATGAACTTTATAACATGCTTGAATGTTAAATTACAAGAAATTATGTTATTTGTTATGTTTTATTACTTAAAATAAGAAAAAATTCAAGAAGGTGAATGAGATAATTTAAGGAAATCTTTAATGAACTTTATAACATGCTTGAATGTTAAATTACAAGAGTATATGATTTCACTGATAAACTTATTGAATATGTTCTGTATTTCAAAATTGAAGAGGAAAATATAGAAGAGTTACATTTCAGATTAATAACTAGGAACTCTTTTTATTGCAGGTCTCACAATAACATGCCCATCAAAGAATCCCTAAAACAACCCATTTGATTTGCAGTTCCAGTTGACATACTCCACATTTTGAAGCCCCACACTTCTTGTACTATATGTCCATACACACACTTTATACATGAAGAACCAGAATCCACATTTTGAAGCCCAAACACACTTCCTGTACCATCTGTCCATCCACACACTTTATACATGAAGAACCCTCATTCTTTAATACCAAATATAGTGATGGGTTAGCCTTTAGCATCTTCACAATGCTTGCAAGATCTCCCAGATCCACTTCAACATTTCCAATTTGGTCATTTCTACTCATCCCATGGCACTCCCAGATCCACTTCAGCATTTCCAATTTGGTCATTTCTACTCATCCCACCCTTGTCAAATACTTCCTGTATCATAACCAAAACTATAAGCACTAAGAGACTAGTTAAAAAACTTCTGATCTTTTTAAAACTAAATCAAAGAGCTTAAAAGGTAGTCACTTGCCAGTTTGAGTAAAAGGGGTTCAGAATGTGGTACAAAAGTGTGAAATCCTTATCCCAAAGTGGATTTATAGGTTGTTTATACAACTTGATTTGTTTACAGGCCCATAAGGTTGAAACTTAGTTAGTGAAAAAGCTTACTTACATAGCCAACTCAATCCCATGGACAGTTGACAAAAACTATTGCCAAGTTCAACTACAACTAAGAATCACTGGTTCACATATCACAAACAGCCAAATCGATTCCTTTTGTAATATGAAGCTTTAGAATAGCTGCAACATCAGTCATTTGCTATAAAAGTATTGTGCAATATAGAGATCTAATTTCTATTCAAAATTTTTGATACAAATATATCTAACCCTTGAAAAAAAATCGATGAATTCACTATAGTATTCATAAAAAAGAAAATCTGCTGTGTTCTTAAGATTATCTATGTTTTATATAGTAAGTTGCCAAATTGTTAAATAAAACATTGTTATGTAGAAAATGGGACAAATTTTAATTATCAAATGTTATCAGATTTTAAGTTTTATTTGGGTAAAAACTTGACAAAAATAGCCTTCTAGTGAATATTAGTCATTAAAATTATCCCAACAAGTCATGCTGGTTTTGCATGTGTTTTAAGGAAATGATTTAAAGCTTTGTCAATAATAATCTAAAATCAAAGCAAAACCAATACACGTTCATGTATGTGCATGAATAGACACTTCTTATAGCATATGCTTTCAGTTGTCAAAAAACTTTTCCTTGACAGTATATAAGACAACTCTTTTTATCTGGTTATTGTTTACTAAATTTTTTGAATGCAATGATATTTCAGGCTGTGCTTGAGACTGTAGCCAGAGTCACTTATGAGAAGTCAAAGAAAAATAACACGCTAGAGATATAGTGAGGCCCTACTTAGATTCATCTAGCTATTCACTATTTATTTTGTGATTAAATAAGTTCAGTGTCTTATGCTCTGTTGTTGGTAGCATTCATACTGATCTGATTAGTGAAAGGCCCATGCTTTTGAAGCTTCATGATGTAACGAAATTCTTTGTTCTGTTGTTTCCAGTGGAACATCTAGGTCTTTCCAACTTCATGATGTCTTCAACTTGGACAATGAGAATGGAGAAGATACACCAATGTTAATAGATAGAAAGGTTTGTTCTTTGATGACTATGATGCTACAAGTGAAAGTACCACCATATTTATGCTCTCATCTTACCCGCTTTGATCAAAATTCTGACTCTAATACTTATTTGCAAAACTTATAATGCTTTCCAATTGTTTCCTTAAAGGTTGTTTATTTTTCAGGATAATATATTTATAATGTCCAATCCAAAATCCAAATTTCCAGTCCTACAGTTGGACCTCAGGTACAATGTCACCCTTCTTAAAGTAGTCATGAGTTAGGACTGTTAGCCAAAACATGATCATGTTGTTTACATCCATATAAGGGTTTTTGAGTACTGCATTGATTAGTAACAGATGATATATTCTGTGGTGCTTCTGTGGTGCAGGCTCATTTCAGATTTAGTGGTGGTGATTGTATCTGCAGCAGTTGGCGGAATTACCTTTGCTTGGTTTGGACAGCCGGTCAGTCTTTTATGCCTTTTACAGGGTGTAAATCCTTATGGACCAA
Organism: Sequoia sempervirens; assembly: GCA_007258455.2. Classification (NCBI taxonomy): domain Eukaryota; kingdom Viridiplantae; phylum Streptophyta; class Pinopsida; order Cupressales; family Cupressaceae; genus Sequoia; species Sequoia sempervirens. Next base: position 6,448 of record VDFB02033008.1, read on the forward strand.
AAGGACATGACTCTCTAATCTGTTCCAACAGTAGCTGAGTTTGTTTTATAAGCAGTTTATGACCTTTTTTCTAGTGATCTGCGACCAGTTTTTCTTGTTTTGACAAAGCTTTGAAAATCTTGGCAGGTTATTACAGGGTACTTACTGGGTCTATTATTGGACCAGGTGGTTTGAGCTTTGTACGTGAAATGGTACAGGTAAGCTGTAATCTTATACTGCAATGTAATTATTCATAATAAAAAAATTCACATTAATGACGTTGAAGAACCAATCACCTCTAGAGAATACACAGTAAAAGAGACTTGAGCTGTCCTTTAATTTAGTTCAGGCCTTGGATTTGAGAATGAGAGGGTTACCCAAAGAGGCTGCTGTTTTATCTGTATATGTGTAGCACATTTCTAGAAGTGATTTGTTATGACACCGAAGTTCTAGGTACATTTTTAAGGTGTAGACAGTTTACTTAACAGTGTGCTTGCATGTTTATGAGCTTTTATCTAGTGATCTGCGACTAGTTTTTCTTGTTTTGACCAAGCTTTGAAAATCTTGGCAGGTTATTACAGGGTACTTACTGGGTCTATTATTGGACCAGGTGGTTTGAGCTTTGTACGTGAAATGGTACAGGTAAGCTGTAATCTTATACTGCAGCTTAATTATTCATAATAAAAAATTCACATTAATGATGTTGAAGAACCAATCACCTCTTGAAAATACACAGTAAAAGAGACTTGAGCTGTCCTTTAATTTAGTTCAGGCCTTGGATTTGAGCATGAGAGGGTTTACCCAAAGAGGCTGCTGTTTTATCTGTATATGTGTAGCACATTTCTAGAAGTGATTTGTTATGACACCAAAGTTCTAGGTACATTCTTAAGGTGTAGACAATTTACTTAACAGTGTGTGCTTGCATGTTTTTTAAGTATCTTTTCATATAAAAAATTAAGCTGATTATAAATGAGGAGATTTCTATGTGCTTAAAGCCAAATGTGCCTTAAATTTTGGACCATTGTTGAATGGAAACAGATACAGTATCAGCAATTATTTCAAAGATCCCCTGATTTAGATACAGCTAGAAACGACAATTATAGAAATATAATATATTCAATTGTTTACATATCAGCAAATTTTCGAGATTCCCTGATATGGATACAGCTGGAGATTACAATTATAGAAATATACATATATTCAATTGTTTACATATATGAGAGTATAGAAAATAACTTTAAAAGTATTTATTTAAATTAATATGTATTTTGGTTTTTAGATTTTAATTTACAATATTTATTTTGTTATATTGTGTATTTGTCTTTAGTGATTTATGTATAATGTGTATTTTTTACAATATTTGATTTTTTTGCAAATTTTAAATGTTCTACTTCTACATGAACTCTAAAGAGGATATGGTGCCAGACAGTCTTCTGCCATGTATTGGATCCAACTCAAATATCTGCTCATTTATGTATATGTCTGGATTAAGTATACATGCCATATGGGGGAGTATCATATCTGTTTAGAGTATCTGATAGGCAGATATGTAGTATCCAGAAAGGGGAGGAGAAGTATTTGACATCTCTGTTGTATCACTTCCTGCTCCAATCATAAGCTGCCATGTCACTTTAATTGGCACATGATTACTGAACAAATCTATATATTTACCTAATGTATAAGAGTTATTTAAATAGAAAATCATGAAGGTGGTTCTTACAAATGGTTTATTTAGATAAGCTAATCCATGGCAACCAGGCATGATATCAAACATTTCAACTAACCTTTCTCCATGCCGTATCTGGGAATATTATATCTGTATTTGAGTATCCATTATGCAGATACATGTATCAGACTGGGGAGAAGTATTTGATAACTCTGTTGGACCACTTCTGGCTCCAATTCTAACCTGCCATCTCACTTTAGTTGGCATGTGTTTGCTGAACAAATCTATATATTTATCTAATGTATAGAGTTATTTAAATAAGAAAAACAAGTTGGCATTTGATTAGTGAACAAATCTATATATATCTAATGGATACAAGTTATTTAAATAAGAAAACCCCAAAGGAGGCCCTTACAAACTGTTTAGTTAGATAAGCTAATCCATATATCAGGCATCTATCAAACATTGCACATAAGCTTTATCTGTGCCATATCTGCCATATCTGGGAATACCATATCTGTATTGCGTATCCAATACACAGATACATGTATCCAGACTAGGAAGGAGAAGCATCTGATAACTCTGTTGGACCACTTCTTGCTCCAATCCGAAGCTTCCATGTCACTTTAGTTGAAATGTGATTACTAAACAAATCTATATATTTGTCTGATGTGTAGGAGTTATTTAAATAAGAAAACCACAAAGGAGGCTCTTACAAACTGTTTAATTAGATAAGGTAATCCATACTAATCTGGCATTATATCAAACATCGCACCTAACCTTGCCTGGGTCATAACACATGATTTCTTAGTGTGATTTCACCTTCAGTTGTGAATGTTTGGATGCTAGTCTTCATGTTTTCTTGTATGAAATTCGCTTGTGATCTGTCAGTGGAACTGCTATTGCAGCAGTAATCAATATTCTGCCCTGCTCCTACACATTAGCCTGAAGAAAACACATACACTGCCCTGCACATTAACTCCAACAAAATACTTTGTTTTGTGATTCTTGTGCAGGCTTAAAATGGTAAGAAAGATAAGATAGGTAATGTAAAAGTGGAGAAAGCATGTTCAGGTAATACCAAACCAAAGACATGGCATTGTTGCCTTTATTAATATTCTAAACAGTTATAAAATTGAATACACAGGAAAGCAGGTTATGTTTCCTTGTTAGGGTCTACACAGGTTATATTCTAACGTTGGTTTGAAACATTGAAACATTAAGGGAATTTTATATTTTATAGAATTGAAAGAAAGAAAACAATGGTGATTAAAAAAGCTGCCCAAATCTTAGAAATAGAAAACCCGAAATCGTAGAAATATAAAACCTTTTAAAATCATCATATATTATTAACAAAATAATAATAGATACATTACAAATTTACCCACATCATTGAGAAAGCTCGTGCCTCTATAATTTCAGAAAGCAACAAACAAAAATAAAGGAAAATGCACATTGGCATTTAGAGAACTAGTGTCAAATGGCTCATAGCCCCAATAAAGTGAAAAAAAACTTGACTTGCTTGAATTTACAAACCCCTATTTTTTCTGTGTCAAAAGACACATTTTCCTTGAGGAGCTATGAAGTACAAATCCAACCCGTTCAAAATGCCAAGGCCAGTGATGACTGCAAGAAGAAAACCCAATGAAATACAATCAATAAAAATAATGAAGGTGACCATAAGAAGATAAAAAATACCTTGCATTTGTAGACTTTATCTCGCCCTCCATGAATTGAAGTAGACATGGTGGCATTATTCATGGTGGACATGTGGTGGAGTTGTAATGGAGGAAGTTGTTGATGTGCATTTTACGGAGAGAAAATAATCTACTATAAAATTTAGGGTTTAGATGATTATGAGTTAGGGTTTATGGCTTTCTATTCGTTAAAATTGGAGTGTGAGTGAAGAGGATGAGGGAGTTAAATTGGCTTCAAATCTTTCCACTTCTCATGATGTTCCATACACTATGGATTCTAATTTTGCTCAAAAAGAAAAACTCAAAATAGTGAATATTAAACTACATGCTAGAATCTAATTTTGTGGAAAATGAGCAAATTGGTGAGAAAAAGAACCTATAGTGCGTCCTTATAGCATCACACATGCTCTCCATCAGAGAACTTCCGACATCGTTCTTGGCCTTCCCATGTAAAACCAGATCGATACCTAGAGAGCTTTTGGCGGATTTTCTTAACACTTCAAGCAAAGTAGCCTTTTTCTGGCTGCATAGAAAGTGTATCTGGCTTCCCATGAACAATATTACGGTCTCAAGTAAACTTGTACCCTAAAAGCCATATATTTAATGCCAACGACTTCAAATAACGCAAATCTTCATATGGCGGAGGGGCGGAAACCATTATCGCCTTGCACAAAAGCTCTGCCAATGCTCTTTTGAGTGGCTGTACAAATTTTTTGATCTTTTAGTGAAGCTTTCTATGTTTATTTTGTAGCCGCCGCTAGAGGATTTTGAGGCTTTTGAGCCCACATTTGCAGCTTCCGCCATTTCTACACAGCTTCAAAAATTGATGCACAATACTATATGAATCAAGGGTTTGCAAATTTAAAAGAAAGTATTTAGAAAACCATATAAACCTAGGGTTTGAAAGAATTAAAACAAAGAACATAGAAAATATGATTTAATTGAAGAAATTACCAATTAGCGATGAGCTAATTCTAGTCCTGTGAGGGTTTTCTTTGGAGGGTTTGCAGTTTTTCTTCTCATTCAAAGATCTCTGAGTGTTTACATGAATTTCCTAGCAACTTTTGTGATGGTAAAACCAAGTGAATGCTCCCTCTAATTCTTCCATTCTATAATACATTGGTTATTTTTAATCTTACCAGTGTAGAAGCGAGGGAAATAGGGGCTTGGTCTGTTGTGATTTAGAGCGATGAAGTGTATGCTATCTAATCTGCATTAAAGCGTCAATTGATAGTCCAACTAATAAATGTGCAAGTGGTGAAGGCGTTATTAATGTGAAAGCACTGCCATGAAAAAATTGGACAAAACAACGAATACAGGCGAGAGAAAAAGGAGAAAAGAGGGGATGAGACAAATGCACAGATTTGATTAGTTTGATTGTTGTGCAAGGGCTCTTAGAAAGACTAAACCATTGATTTCAACTTTTAGCTTGGCCTCTTTCAAATTGGATACACCTTCGGCGTAAAATAATTTTCATTATGAATTCAGTACCCCAATATATATCGTTAAGTAAGACCAAACTTTCACTTGGGACATATACATTAGGAGACTAAACTCCCATGAACATGCAAAACTCAATCGAAGTACAAAATTAAACAAGTCATTTGGGAGGAAAAGAAACCTTAGCTCACCTCATCACCAAGAATTTGGAAAATGCAAGCAATCTCGACTAGACCTTATCAATTAATCATTGGGAAACTTGAGTAACCCCAAATGAGCCTTGATATTTCTCATAGGGAACATGAGAAACCTTTTATTAAATTTTAAATGTTAATCCAATGTGGAACAACATGAATGGCAACTCAGCTCTTTAATGATTGTCAAACCTTTCCTAACATTGAAGAACATCTATAGCTGATCATTAATGAGGTTTTATAGGGTATAGCATAGGATATATGTTAGATTTATTTATTTTATTATTTTCATCCTATTTAAAAAGTGAAAAACTAATACAGAGTCCTAGTTATTAGGAGGTTAGCTTAAGTTAGTTTATTTTTAATATGTTTGGATTTTTAAAATTCAAGATTTTGGAATATCTTCTAAATATTGTAATTTTGGGATGTTTATGCCCATTTAAACTTGTAATTCCTCCATGAACTATTAATCAAGTTAGTAGTGTATTTGGACAGATTAATGTCAACCATTGGTGAGATTTTGACTTTAATTGCTACATCAGTTGGTTCCACATTAGTTAGTATCTTGGTTGCTTTTGATTTGTTGATTTGGGTTTTTCTTTTAATCCATTGGATTAGGGTTTTCAATTTGTTGATTTGGGTTTTTCTTATAATCCAATGGATTAGGATTTTGGAGCTCTTCTTTGCAATTTTATCATAGAGGCACAATCAAGAAAATTGTACATCACCATCATGATTGGAGTTGTTGAAAAGTCAAAATCATCTTTCCTTTATTCAAATTTCGATTTTGAGAGGCCATGTTGTTGAAGGGGTGTAGGTACTTGTTGTAGATGTTGATGCTTCAAGGAGAATGGAAAGATGACAAACCAATGTGTTTCAAGGGGAATCAATTGTGATTGTTTGCAAATACAATTGTAGTTTTGTAGGTCTGAAAATTTTCTTATGCTTTATTTGATTATTAGATACCCATGTTATATAATATATGGCTATTTCTTGTAAATTATTTAATGAATAGGTAATGCAAATACAAGTGTATGCAAGTGTAGTTTTGTAGCTTTGAAAATTTTCTTTTTCTTTATTTGATTATTGGATACCCATGTTATATATTATATGGCCATTTCTTGTAATATTTTTAATGAATAGGAAGTACTCCTCATTTGTAAATGGTAATTATCAATTTAAATATTATTAAGTATTAGAGTCAAGTTTGCCATCAAAAAGTTTTAAAAATGATTGAATGCCATAATAGGGCATGGTAGATCTTCAAGGGTTGGATTTTGTCACTTGGCATCACCTTTAGGAGATTCTTATCTTCATCTTTTCACTATATGTTCATCTATACACTTGACATGTGCTTTAAGTCTACCATTAACTTTGGCTTGATTGAGATCACATCAATCTCATGCACAAGTTTGTCATTAGCCTTTACTGTCATTAATATCTCCTATATCTCTGAACATAAGGAGATCTCTCTATCACCTATGACCCTCTGACTTACTATGTGTTTTTGACCATCATGCATGCAAACCTTTGAAAATGACTCTTCCTTTTGATCTCTGCTTTTTCATGGGATGACTGTATCCTATTACATGTTTTGGCATCAATGATCTTTAAACTGTCCTCTTTATTGGTTTCTATACATTGCCCTTTTGTTGACCTGCTTTACATTAGGATTGTCAATTATGAACTGTATGACTTGTTTCTAGGGCCCTCCTTAAGGTCTGCTATCCATTTACTGTCATTGTTCTCTTAGTGTATCTGCCACTGTCACAAGAATCTGGCACTCTTTAATAACCTCTTCAAACTGCCATAAGTCTGCCCATATACACTGCTTGACTAGATTAACACAACAAATCCCTCGTGCTGTATGGCGTCAACTGAATCAGATTCAATCCATAACAATATTGGCATATGCTTTTAGCCAAATTAAGACAAAAAAAACTGAATGTTTGTATGGCTTGCCATTGGCACACAGTGAATATATAATGAGGAATAAACTGACAGTATGTTTTAAACCCCTTAGTTGACTGTGACAGAGATCTCTTGATATCATTGAACACTGTCACATCTTAAATCATCCCCTTTACTCCTCTTGCACTGCCATTTCTTGCAACTATGATACTTGGCGCTGTCCTCTGTGAGCAAACCAAACTGCCCTCTTGGTTGTTCTACAGACCTTATCACATAGGATAAACTGTATATGAGTACACCATGTTCACCATATGCTTTAGCATGTTGCTCTTTTGTGGGCTGTACTATCTATCAAATGCCACCATGACCTTCACCATAAGGTTATCATATCTTAACTCTGTCCACTATAAACTGTGCTTTCATGGATATGTTCTTGCTTTCTAATGATTTATCCTTCTGTTATCTATATGACCTGTGCCTAGATCCTTTCTTTCCAAACCTTTACCTGTGTCCTCTATCATACTTATGTTGCTCTTGATGTCTCAGATCTTTCAAATCCTGCACTTGTATCCTCCCTGATGATGCTATGTTCATATGCTTGGTGCCATGTGTAGTATGTCACCCATGATTGCTAACTACATACTATAGAGCCTGTGTGACTTAGGTTATAACTTTGGTCAGGGGGTGCACAATAAAAAAAGCACATATGAATTGACAAATGTAGATTATCCTTGAACATTTGACATTTGTGGATTGCTATTTGTCTTCATTCTCTCCATCCTTTTAAACAGTGTCTCTATCATGTAAACACTGCTTTCTAGCCCTTCAACTGTCAACACAATATCCTCGAAAAGGTTTGTCAGACAGCCAACAAAGTCAGCCTAGGTCTGCACCCCTGCTTGCCCCATGGACTGCTCAGCTATTTCCATTAAACCTTCAAACTCTAATCTGGACCTTAAAGCAACATCTTTTCTTAGGTATGAAACATATAACTGCAACCATTTTTCGTGGAGACCCAAAGCAGGGAAAAGCTTGATAAATCTCAGAATGGAAGGGTGATCCCTCTTTTCAATAGCAGAGGAGATTCTTTTCTTGACTATACGCTCAAGTTTTTGCTTAGACTGCGACTGCGGAAGCTGGTTAGTCTGCTCTGTTGCAGTCTCCCTGCCTCCTATGGACATATGACAGTCCTTTCTAGCTCTATCCCTAAACACTGCTCAACTTATGCATTTGGCAGAGGCAAAAAACCCTGAAGACTGTTAAATCTTTACTTGCTTTGGCTGTGGGAATGTCCTTGAACTTTTTGACTGTCATAATCATTTAATCTTGTCTGTCCTTGAATTTACTGCCCTTCTCTTGACTGTCACTTCTCAGAGATACTAATAGCTATTCTAAACATTAAATGACGATGCTTAACACTTGTCATGCAAGACAGGGATGATTAACATCATGATACATTTCATATCCTGCCATTGCTTAACTTGCGATGCAATATTTTCTAACACTGTGATATCTTCTTTAAGCTTCCTCAGACCTGCCATTGTATGTTTGCTTTGAGTGTACTCTGTCACCATATTAGCTCTTTATTTTTTCCTTTGTTGTCTTATGGATATGACTATAATGCTAGGATTTCATGTAACCTACTCTGCCTTTTGCTCTTAGCACTATCCTTGGCCCTCATGACTGTCCTTTGTCATTATGACTTCCCTTAGGAAATTTCCTCTTAACCTACCCTTCTATGGGTCTACATCTTGTTGGGTCTTTGCCAAACTCTTGAGGACATCAACTGACTAGTCAATGGTTTCCATTTGTGCTTGAACTTCAGCCCTATTATCACAGCTGTCCAAACTCTCATCCACAGTTGGATGAGCGTTTAAGCTAGAGATGAAAGTAAATTCACATTGATTGTCTAAATGTGACAGTGCATACCCTCTTAAGCACAAGCTTCCAATTTTCTGACATGAAATAACCTTGTTTTGTGGTTACAAGCTGCACTCTACTTTATCTCGTTTACAAACTATTTGATTCTGTTAGTTGGCCAAAAGACAGTGTTTTTCTCTCACAGATAAATTGACACCCGATTGGGCTCCTCCTTTTTATACAGCTGTTGCTTCCACTCATACCTACAGAAGTAGATGAATAGTGATTTGAGACAAACTCACCTTCTGAGCCTCTGCCTGGTGTTGAGGTTGAAGCATTAAATCTCTCTCCATCCTGATCTTCATCATCTATTGATCCACCTTCAGTTTTACCAGCAATATCCACAAAGGGCATCAAGAAAGAAGTCTTGTCATCAGGTTGTTTCTGGAACCCTGTGTCTGCAAGAACATCTGCAGTCAATTTACTTTTACCAGCCTGCACAATTGGAGAAAAGGGTAAAGGACACTCTGCAGTCACAGAAATTCCAAGCCTTGTGCTCATCTCTTCTTGCTTCTCAGTGACCAAAAGTCTGTCCTCCAATGCCATAGCAATATGACGCTTAAAGCCATTGCTTGTCTTTCACAGAGGTCTCTCAGCCAAAAGTTGCCTTGAAAGCCTCATGAAGTTCCCTAATAGTGAGGTTGTCCAATGAAATTTCACTCCTTATAAAATCAGGATCTGGTGTAGGAAATACTGTAGCCTGGTTCAGTATTAATCTACCCTTATTTTTCCCATTGACTTCCATGCTTGTATTAGAGCACCCTCTTCAACTGATTCAACACTTAATAAAGCCGTATCTCTACCATTGGGTGAATCTGAAGACTGCATATTTAATACATCATTTGGAGACTGTTGACACTGATTACTAATAGACTTTTTTGAACCAGCTTTACGAATCATATAACTTGAATGGTGACTGGTATTACCTGAAGCTAAACGAAGCTGTTCTTCTTTTACTCTCCACAGCAGCTAATTAAAAAAAACTGAAGCTTGGCTTTCAATGTCCGATCTTTGTCTCTTGGATCTAAAGGTCCTGGAAAAGTTTTTCTCTTCAACAGAATTGTCTCTGTGAGGCAAATCATTTTTAGCTATGGTGTTCAGAATTATCCCATGGAAAGCACAAATTTGAATGTGTTTTGAGGATTGAGAACATCCATTAACATTCAACAAATATTCGACCTCCATAACATCATCGTTAGTGGCTGGCACCATTGTTCCATCTCCTTCAACCCAAACAAGTTTGTACACGATAGGTTTTGCAGCCTTGAGTGATGGCAAATATATTTCTTGCTCATCTAAGGTACCCTCAAAATTTGCAGTGGTTCGGGGTTTTTAGGTTAGTGTATGACTACGGTTCCCGTAGGCTAGCAAGACGTTTAGGGAACTCATTGGGGAGATTCAGACTCTTCAATAGGTGTGATGTTTCATTCCAGCTTATTCAGCATAACGTTCTAGCATTTGGTTAACCATTCGAAGGCTTTTAAGTGGTCACCATTGATATTGCTATTTATAGTAAGTAATATCAGGCTCTATGACACACACTTGTAGTTGGTAGTGGTGATGGGGGCACTCTTGAGAGATGATTGCTAGACTTTGGCCAAGAGTTATTGAATTAATAAGTCATGTTACTTTAATGATATTCTATTATTAAAGTGACTTATTAATTTAATGTTATAAAGTTACTTTGATAAAGTAACTTATAATTTGGGCGTTAAATGAAGTATTAAAGTGACTTTATTAAAAGAATTCATTTAAGTCACTTTATGAATATTTAAGTGAAGGGGCACTTTAAGACAAACATAAAACATTAAAATATTATGCCAAGGCAAGTTGGCATAGTTTTTAAGTGAAGAGATATTTAATATTTTTATTGTTGAAAAAGAAAAACCTCATCTTGGGTGTGGATTTGGAAAAGCATAAGGAGAGAAAAGATCTTTGTTTTCATCTATCCAAGTTTATCATTCAAAAACAGAAAACTGAGCATAGGGTTGCAGGTATGGAGTTTCAAGCTGATTTGAGGATGGAAACCCTCGATTAGGACAAAATCTACAGGTGTGGGAGACCGTCTAAGGGTTCTTGTAATTACCTTCCCAGACTACAGTTTAAAATTTTCAACTGACAACTAACTTTCAGCTGAACTGCAACTAACTTGTTTTCGAAACTAGGGTTTCCAAATTGATCCAACTAACTCAAACATGCAATTATCTTTTTAATTTTCAGTTTCAGCTCACATGAATCGTTCAACAGTTTTCCGCCAACTGTTCATGGCAGATCAATAACTAAATAACTGCCAAACTAGGGTTTCATTTGCAGCTAGACGGAAAAGAGAATTCAATTCAGATGTCGTTACATTATACACTTCATCAACTAACTTTTAATTTCATTTTCAGCTGAAAAGAAACTATTAACTATAAACATCTAACAGGAAATTGCAGAAGAATAATAATTACTTTTCTTTGCTTCCAGAAGATAACGAATAATTACTACAGCTATGAAACAATATAACAGCTGAATAAATTCAAGTAACTATCTCACTAAGTATCTGAGAATCTTACAATGTTCATTAACATAAAGAATAGCATTCATGGCATAGATGAAATAGAAATTCAATTACCATTGCATGTACCTGGATTTACGAGAGAGGAAGAAATCCATTTGACATCATCTCCATACTATCATACTTGGAAATCTTTATCGAGGGAAAGAGAATTATCATCAGGGGCTTTACCGCCCAACCAAGACCTACTGGTCTCCCGAGTTTCTTCAACTGAAGAACCCGCCCTTCACGAGGGTAATCAACATGGATCAATTATCATCATGCCTCTGAGTCTTGGTGTCATGGTCCTATACCACTGGTCAATCCCTCCTCTGTAGGTACCCCCTAACTAGAAGGATCATTCTGACCAGTAGTATATCTGGATCATGATAACTGACAATTGCCTAACTGGCATCATACCTTGGCCAAGGATTTTAATAATTTCTGGCACTCCTGTGCCGATGTCTCTGGCACCCCTATGCCGACATCTCTGGCACTCCTGTGCCTTCAGCACTCTCACCTTTACTCGACATGATAATTCTCAGATCAAGTTTATAGTTTTTGCACATCTAATTAGGTTATCTTTCTTTTTTGGTTCGTGGTTAAATCTTAACCATAAGGTATAATATCCCAATAATCTATTAAATGATCTTTTCTTAAAATTAAGTTATTTTCCTTAATCCAACCCTTTTAAGAGAGAGAGGACTCTTATCCTTCCACCTCTTTGATAGCAAACTGCTTTACAAACAAAGATGGCGGATGAAAAGAAATTTGTTGAGAAGGAGCTACCCTCAATCCTTAAGCAAGGTAGGTCTTGAGATGAACATGGCTGAGCTGAAGTTACTCTTATTACCATAACTTGTTTCAAAATCTTTTCTCATGGTTTAAGGTTAAGCTGATATCCTATGTAATCATAGAATGAGAGACTAGGTTCCAAAACTTTTCTCTTCATTTAAAATTTAATTTGCTAATTTTATCATTGGGTGAGGGAGTCTCGACATTAACATCTATCACCTCCTTATAGGCTATCTGCTTTCTCTAACATAGGTTGTTTACTTATGCACCGAATGTCATATTCAGTTAAGTAGTTCTTCAGACCTTATCATTCAATTCCTTGTCTTGGTCTCATGTATAAGTTACAGTGACTGGTTTATTAATCATTTCCTTTAATTCGGGGTTAAATCATACCCTTCCAGTTTATGAGATTGATTCAATAACGAGAGATTTCGAGACTCACATATAATACCTACTAAGGCCTGGGTGAGCAAGGAAGTGCTCCAAATCAACTACTACTTAGAGAGATGAGTTCTCGGTTAAGCCAAATAGAACAAGATCCTTAAGTAATTTTTCAAATGGTTCAAACTGATCCCAAATTCGATAGTTTATTCAAGACACAGAGAAATTTGGAAATCAAGAACAGAACAAGATTCTGGTTCTCAAAGAAAATACTTTGAAATCGACCTAGAAGATAATTGAATATAAAAAGAAAACAAATTTTCTTTACTCTCAAATAGTAGAGTAAGAATAGAGAGTTTACTATTCTAATCTAAACAGACCCCATACTAAATTCATTGTTGAAATTATATTCAGTGAAGTGTTACGCTAATCTTGCCTGGAAAGAGAGATTCGAATCTTTAAGTCCCAACTCTTCCCTCTGCAAAACCCACCAAGCTACGATGCCACCAATGTTTCCAAACAAGAGAGACAAGTTGTGAATTCAGAATTTAGGAACCACTGCCTCCCGTGAAATTAAATTGCGAGCCATTTATCAGATTCTACCGCGTGCAGCTTGAACAGGAAACCATCAAGGATGAAACTGACGAAGTTGCCAGCATGAATGGAGAAAGGATGACAGAATGGAATGAGTACAGAGCCTTTGAAGCGGTGAAAGTGAATGCTTTCCGAGCATTGGATTTTCCTTCGATAGGTGCGGAAGACTCAACTACGATTTTCCTTTGCCCATTCACGAATGACCATGATTGCTGTCTCAATTTTCATTCTCAGACTAGAAAAAGAAAGAGGACAAACGATGCAGTAGCTCGGCAAAGCTTTTCTTTGTGTGACCAAAACACATTCCAGGCCTGAAGATTATACCTCAGAAGAGGTCGAAGGTGGATGCAAGGTAACCGATTCAGAGTCCAAGAAGTGGATCCCCCTGACGATGAAGAACCTCCAATTTAATATCCTTGCCTCTTGAAACCTCCGTTCCAAGATTACAAAAGCCCCTGCGTCTCTTTGTCTTCCATCTTGGTCGGTACTTCACTATGGAAAGATGGCGGAAGACTTCCACCTTCAAAACCACCTTCGGCTTAAACCCATATTCCTTTAATTTTTAACTTTTAGATTTATTTTTAATCCCCACTTCAATTTTATATCAAGATTGACGGACTAGAATTATAGCTACCTTGTTTAATTATTATTTTATAACTATTGCAATTGTATATAAATATACTAAGAAGTGGTTCGCTCAACCAACAAAAGTATATTATTAATAAATATTTTAAATTATATCTATTATTTTAATTTACTAACTAATCACCATTTGAAATCTCCTTTAAAGGTGATTGTTGATTGGTATTCTAATTGACTTTCTTAATCAATAATTATTTTAATTTACTTATGGCCAAGGTCATGACGTCGACACAACTGTCTTACACCGACTCTAGATTGATGATAAAATTGATCCATTTTTAATCACGCCCTCTCCCTGATGATATTTCCCTTTTCCTCGCGGCATCGACAATCCTGCATCCACTGACAAGGATTATGGATTAGATTGTTTTCAATGGCTTAATAATATGCATTTAAACTTAAGCTCATTCAACTTCTTATGAACAATAAATTCATTGGCAAGATAAGAAATTCGTTAACATTACAGTTATGATAAAAGAACAACTATTCATTCCCAATGTCATAATCACATGAAAGCAGTTATTTGCAACTAATATTGCATTTGAAATATGTAACCAACATATAGTCTCAATGTAAGGGATGTGACAGTTCTAGTATGGATGGCTTCACACAGAGACCATCAATTTGAGCATTGATAGATTTATTTAGCATTTACTTTCAGCTTTTATCATTTACATCAGCTAGTTGAATAAAACAAAGCCATAACCAATATTGCACCAGGTCGTACCATTCTGGAGACACCAACAGAGGGTTTGGGCTCGTATTTGTCAGAGGTTATTCTCCAAGTCTAGGCGTCCAAATCAGCAAAGGGAGACATGGTTTTCAAATAGAGAAAAACAAGCATTTATTTGGCACGTGTGAGCTAGGGGGCCATACAAGACAGGCAGAGAAGCACGTGGGTGACAGGAAGCCAAACGCCTTGCTTTTGGGGTTGTAGATTCTTTGTTTGGAGGCATCCAATAACACTCAGTAAACTAGCATCAAAATGAACATGAAAAACGTGCAAACTGAAGCATGGTGTCCTTGCATCTGATTGTTGTGATTGCCGTGTAAAAACCCAAGTTCTAAACTATTGCATTTGGGCTTATGGGTATTAACTTATTATGTTATGAATAAATAAAGATTACTGGGTTTTCAATTATATATGCAATTTCCTTTCCGTTATTGTTTTATGCAATTCCTTAAATTTTTTGGCACTATCGTCGGCAGCAAAAAATAATAATCAGAATTTAACAGAAAACTTAAAAGTCAGTTTTGGAAGCCTAAGGGGACATCATACCCATCTTGATTGTCCAATGTTGCCATGCAAAAGTAGTTGAGTGCAAGCTAGATCCACAAACTAAAGGTTTTAAAGATGAGTGTAGAAGAAGGTTGAAACTCCATGTCCTCCTTCAAAATGGTGCTTCAAACATTCCTGGTTGCCATATTAGCTTGAAATTGCTGTGTAACAAAAACCCTAAAATCTCGACTTGGTCAAGAAAAACAACTTTTCACAACTTCCCTCTAAAATATGCACATAGCTTTTTGACCAGTATGAGGCTTTTGACACCTTTTCAATTAGGATCCTTTTTCTCGCCTAAGATATCACTTAAAGACATAAATGAACTACACAATTTTATGGTTCAACCTTGGAGAATTTTAAGAAGATTTGGAAATTATGACCATATCAATGACTTTTGCAAGGACATATGAAACCTATAACAGACTATTTGGACCAAAAAAGGAAAAATAGACTACACAAATCATGGAATTGGTACATGCAAGAGGGCTGAATTCACTTGGGATTCCATTGTATTTTTGGAAACTAGAAAACTATGCTCTAGTTGTAGTTGGAAATGTTGATCGCTAATTCACGTTGTATTCCTTTTCTCACATTGTGTCAAGATCACCTTCAGTTGCACTTCTTACATGAATTGATTATGTGAGTAAACTCTAACATGAGTGGCTTGTCAATCTCAATTGACATAAGACTTCCAAAAATTAGTTTTTTGATGGGGTTTTCTGTGGATGTCTCATGGGAAAGCACCCCAAGGAGAATTTTGAAGTAGGGAAGATTTGACAAGCTTAAAATTTCTTAGAGTTGGTTCATAGTGATCTATTAGACCCCCTTGTGATCCTTTTCTTTTATTAAAGCTTGATAGTACTTACCTTCATTGATGAATTCTCTAGATTCACTCAAGTCTACTTTCTTCAACAAAAGATTGAAGTGATTGATCACTTTCATTACATCAAGGCCTTTGTTTATTGAGCGGAAGAATAGAACCTTGAAAGAAATGGGCAACTACATGATCCGCTCGATCTTTGATGCGATAGTAGTAAGTAGAGATTGCAAATTGTGCTTATATATCCAAAATTGTATTCTCCAAAGGGCTATGAAAGACATCATTGTTTTAGATTCATGGAGTGTCAAGAAACCTACAATTAAGTATTTTGTAGTTTTTGGCTTCTTTGAATGGGCTCATATTCTCATAGATAAATGCAAGGTTCTAGGTTTAGTTATGCTTGTCCATATTGAGTGAGAGGTGTCATCCTCTTCCTTAGGAGTTATAGTTCTCATTTTGGATAGTGAAGTGCGGCCTCCTTCCTTGGGAGCTACATTTATCAAGGTTACCCCAAGTTTCCGGGGACGGAGGGGGGCGGACAGTCCCCAAGTTTCCGATTTTTGAGGCCAAAATTAGGGACGGCAGGGGACGGCTATACAAAAATATAGGGAAATTTTAAAAAATATAGGGAAATTTTAAATATTCAATACATAACATGAATAAGGCATGCATAATACACATTATAGAACATCAACATATAACATTTGTGTTCAACATTATGCCAATACTCAATACGCATTCAAAATTAACATACACGAATCATGAAACAACCTCCAAGTTATAATTTATAAACTTATATCAAAATGCCCAAAGGCTACATTGCTGCCATATAGTTTTAAAGTTTTAGTTTGCTATGAAAATCAAAATACAATATCGTATGTCAATAATGAATACAAATTTACAAAATAAACAAAGAGCACTGCTGCCCCTAATCATCTCTCATAACTGCATCAAAATCAGAGTCATCCTCTGAGTCACTGCCACCGTAATGCTCCTCCTCAGCCAATGGGACCCCAACCAAGCCCTCAGCTGTCTCCTCCTCATCTATCTGAGCCGCGTCCTCGGGATCAATATCCCACCGTAGAGCTGGAGTCTGTCGATACTCTGGAGTCTGTCGATCCTGAAGCCGAAGAGCACTATGAACAGCCACTAGCTTCTCTGCTCGTCTAGAGGTAAGTCTATTCCTCTTGACAGAGTGGATAAAGCCATATGTAGACCAATTCCTCTCTGCAGCAGAGGAACTAGCAACCTGTGCAAGAAGGCGAGTGGCAAGTATCTTCAACTGTGGTGTATCTCTCCCATGATAGGTCCACCATCCAATAGGGTTCCCTTGAGCTAATATAGCTCTATCCAACCTCGCCTGTGGTTTGCTCAAGTTTGGGCCATTAAGATTAGCAAAGTCTAGAAATTGTGACCGAAGTATTGAAGCTTGCTCGGCTGGATAAATCTTTTCAATGGCCTTTGTGAACCCATCTAAAACCTCAGGATCATCACATGGAGGCACCCTACCATCCCTTGGTGCATACCATTTTGGATTTAGAGCAAAGGCAGCCATATGAAGCGGGGTGTTCATTGTATTCCACCTCCGCGTCACAATGGGCCTAATGTGTTGCTCATATAAATCCAAAGTGGGGTCCTTTGCCAAAATAACTTGCCTGATCTTCCCAAGCATAGTGTCAAATGTCTCATATATCTCTCCAAGACTAGGAGAGTCTGTATCAGCATATCTAATGACATCTACAATGGGCGAGATAAAGGAGCAAATATATCTGCAAAATGCAAACAAAAAGTTCAAAATAATTAGTTGACAAGTTATTTGACATGTTAGAAACTTCAAAAGTTGGAACATTGGACAATAAAATTAAAATATTAAAATCAGAAATTTAATATGAAAATCAGCCATCTAATATGTCTTACCTCACATTGGCCCACCAATCATCATCGAGGATCTTTTGCTTGATGCTCTTTCCTTGAGTGGAACTTGCATTAGGCCATCTAGTCCACTCAGCATTGACCATCATTAGTTGTAGAGGCTCATGCACCTCAAGCATCCTCTCCAATAGGATGAAGTAGGTGGCATATCTACATTCATTAATTCAATGATTCATTAAAAAATAAAAATTTAAAACAAAATCAGATTATGAATACAAATTGAAAGTGAAACAAAATGAAGTAAATGGCATACCTTGTATCAACAGGTTTGAGAAACTCCTTTGAAAATGTCCTGAAAAGAGCAAGTGAGGTGTGGTGGTTGCAAATGAACATTTGAATTTCTCTAGCTTCTGCCACCGTTTTCTTCACCCAATCCATCTTCCCTATGTCTTTCAATGCATTGTTCAATGCATGAACACAACATGGGGTCCAAAATATATGCCTGTAAGTACCCTCCACCATCAATCCAGCCGATTTGCACACACGTGCTGAATCGGTGATCACCTGCACCACATTTGCAGCCCCAACCTCCTCTATGGCATCTCTCAAAATGGAAAATTGGAAGTCAGCATCCTTACGTTTCCCTGAACAATCTACGGCTCGAAGAAAATAAGAACCAGCAGGGCATGTGACTATGACATTGATGAGTGGCCGACGTCTACAATCAGTCCACCCATCCATCACTATAGAGCACCCCGTCCTCATCCATGTTTGCCTCATCTCCTCCATTAACACATTAACTTTGGAGTACTCTTTGTCTAGGAGGGTGGTGCGTAGCTTATGATCTCCAGGGGGTACAAATGAAGGACCAACAGTGACTAAGTCTTTCACCATTTGTTTGAAATAAGAGGAACGGGCCACATGAAATGGAATGGCATGGGCAAAAAAGAATTTGGCAATGGAGGATTCACAGGTTTCTCGTGCTTGGTTTTGAAACATGGACTCAACTGAGGCTCCCTTATCACCACCAATCACCTTCCTCTTTCCTCTTAAGATAACAGTACTACCAACCGTGGAAGGACTAGGAGTAGGAGTAGGCATAGACGATTGTGAACTTGGGAAAGAAGGAGACCCAGTTTGAACCCCACCATCACACTCCATTTGAATTGTTTGGCACTCTATAAATAGTGCATCTGTCAATGCAGGACACGTTCTAACTCCATGGCCCACCTCACCCAAAAAATGAGACCTAACTCTAGTGTAGCTGCCCCTAAACTCCTTTTCACAAACATGGCACAACCAAACCCTACTCCCCCCTGAATTTTTTTGTCTTTCACCCATGGCTGTCACAAATTGAAGGAATGGTTTTTTTTGTCTATTGGGTGTTTGGCATAGTCCTTCATAGTTTTGGAATTGGTTGATGAATGATGGTGTTGGGTAGGGGTTATTCTTATTTGCTCTCTAGTTTGCCTTCTAGCTTGCATTTCAACTTCACTATCACTCCCACCTTCACTGTTGCTCATATTTTTTGTTTTTAGAATGCAAGTGTTGACTGAAAATGAACAAAATAAAAAAAAATCAGACTATGCAAACTTCATATTTTGCAAAAAAAATGAAAAAAAAAGAATGGTGAAAGAAAATGCATACCTTTTTTGATGGATTTGCACTCCCAGCAACACTCTTTCAACCTCCTCTCCTCCAAACAGCTGCTCCTTCTCCTTCAATGGCTGCAATTTTTTTTCTTCTCAAACCCTTGGCTCCCTACACAAACAAAATGAAAATAATGAACTTTTAGAGGCCTCCTTTCATTCTTAAGAGAGCAAAACATGGTGGGGCCCACGTATGCCACATAGGCAGGGTTTTATTTTTTAATTTTTTGCTTTTTTTTTTAAGTTTGGGCGCTTAAAAACGGGGGACGGCCGGCCGTCCCCGGGACAGTCGAGGGACGGCTCAGCCGTCCCGCCGTCCCCGGGACTGCTAGCCGTCCTAATTTTCATCACCGTCCCAGATCCAGAGACGTTTCAGTTTTCAAAAGGTCCCCCCAGATCGCCCCGGGAGGGGGGGTTTGGGGACGGGTGAGCAACCGTGTATTTATACTAGATATTTTTGAGAAGCAATCTCCTATTTTGCAAGTTGTAGGAATACCTACATAATTGTTTTATTGTTAAAATATACATTAACATCAGGAAACTCTAATTCTCAGTCTTCTTTGAAGCACTATGTTTATGTTCATTTATATTATTTTTCTAGGAACATTATATGCACGTGCAATGTTATTTTGAATCTAAAGAAATTATTCATGTTCTATGTAAAACTGTGAGTAAAGATATTGGTGCTTGTTATTTTGGATAGGGAAAATGCTACTCAGGGGACTAATGTATGAAGAACGGTTGGGAAATTAGAGGACTGTTTGAGCGATTTAAAACATACTATAAGTATTTTTAATCTAGACTATCCTTGGTTTTAGTTCGAAATTAAAAAAAATTTTAGTTTGATTAATTTGTACATAAATGACTTGGTTTCTTAAATATTTGTTAATTCCTTGATGTTCGCATAGTTTTTAAATTCTATTGAGTTTGTTCAAAATAAACATGCTGCTGAAAATAGCTTTTCTTTGATGCTGACCAAGTTCAAAATATGTTGTTTGTAATTTTCTTGAAACTATCATTTAAAATCAAATCCCTTTTTTTGAAATCATTGTTTGATGTTGAAAGTCCTCTATGCTCAATGTATACTTGATTTATTTTGAACATATTGTGAATGGAATTTAGAGCAACTTGATATAGTAATTGCAAAATCTTTGTAAAGTTATAGAAAATATTTTGCTCAAAATAAAGTTAAAATGATGTGACAACTAATAGTATATCAACATTATTGATAGTGGAAAATGATTTGACAACTATATCAACATATTTGATAGAGGATTATATAGGAGTCATGGTATTTCCATGATACATGTAAATATTTGCAAGTGCTTTTGGTAATAATTGTGTGGTGGATGTTTTTGCACCAACATTTTGGATCACACTCAATTATCCTTCAATACGATGAAGAAAAATGATAAGGTAGATTATAGAATTTGCTCATCAAATAGATGGAGAAGTCAAGCGAAAATGATAAGAAGGTAGATTGTCAAGGTTGTAGGGAGATGCGTCTTTGACCCCTTGGGAGATGTCTCAGGAATCAGGATGTGTTTCCCATATTGGAAATGGGTACGATGATGTCTCAAAATGCATGAAACGTTTTGCTCGCATTTCCTATTAAAAAACCCTAAATTCGACATCTCAAACACATAAAACATAAAAATCCCTCAATCACAATGCATGATATCATTTTCGTCCTTCTTCGCTTGTCACGAAAGCTTATTTACCACCATTTCCATCATGCAAGCTTATTTTGATTTGGCAGTTGCATTTTTTCACACAACTAGGGTTTCATCTCCTAAGGGTTTTGACTTTTGACATTATTTAGTTCAAGTAGTAGTGCATTGCTGTGTCGGAAGAGATTAAGCAAGAACAAACTAAAAGCATTTGTGCATATGATAAATGATTTAATAGACCAGTATCTAAATTGTATTATGAATTACAATTCATGCAACATGCGCAATGGTTCATTAGAAGGGTATTAGGTCCATATCAAAGATCATTGTCCCAAAAGACATACATTGACCAAAGCAAAGTACTAGAAGCCGCATTGTGTATGGAGGCAGCTGAAGTTTTAATAAAGTGTCAACACATGTCTGGGAGCACAAATTGTGAATATGGCCACTCAACTTCATACATTGTCTGTAAGTACTTTTCAGAGTTGATCTCATCTTTGGTGTGCCAAGTGTCAAGAGGAGGGCCATAGTAAGACTAACTACCCAAGGAAAAATGTTGAAGTTTTAGTGCTTGCTACCAAGATTTGATGTGCAAAAAAATGGCCTCTCTAAAGGGAAAATGTTGAAGTTGTATGATTTGTTGTGGTGCTTGCTAGTAAGGTTTGTTGTAGGGAAAATTAATAAATTAATAAATTATATAAAAAAAATGGTGTCTCCAAGGACCCTCCCTTGTCTCCTATTTTTCAAAAATAGATGTATCAATATTAGTACTAGTCTCCCATACCAGTACTAGTACCGGCCTCCTAGCAACCTTGTAGATTGTAGACTTTGCTCATTAAATAGAGGGAGTAGTCAAGGGTAAAAAGGTAAGGATTGGAAAATGAGAAAAAAATGAAATATGAGAAAAGATGACACAAAGAAGGATGGAGTACACATTAAAATTTGATTATATGGTATGGGTGATAGGATATTTTGAATGTGAATAACATGAGAGGAGACACCCTTGAGAC
Organism: Sequoia sempervirens; assembly: GCA_007258455.2. Lineage (NCBI taxonomy): Eukaryota > Viridiplantae > Streptophyta > Pinopsida > Cupressales > Cupressaceae > Sequoia > Sequoia sempervirens. The sequence continues at coordinate 28,506 of VDFB02033008.1, forward strand.
AATTACAAACAAGAAGTTATAAGAGATTCTTTGTTGGTGCAATAAGCTTGAATCACCATGAAAGAATTATATTGGAATGAAGAATGAGGGTTCAAGGTCAATATTATCATGGTAGCTTTAATAATTTAATGATAAATTAGCCAAAAACCAGAAATAATAGTTTTAATGGAAATATTGTGAGAATAAAGGATTATAAGAAAGTTATAATATTGTCAACATTATTATGAAGAAACTCAATGAGATTTTTACGATTTGAATAAAGATTGGGAACAAGAATTCCTATTGTGAACTTATAATGCAACCTGCATGCCCCCTCCACTTAACTGGGGTGATATTATTATTTTAATATAATAAGTGTTTAAAAAAAACTATACTAATAATATTAAATAATAAAATAATAAAATAAAATAAAATGCTTAATTTAAATTGGGTGCCAATATTTGGGCCCTAGGACCTAATTTCAAACAAGTATTTAGGTGGTGCTACTATTTCATTTTGGGCATCTCATTTTAAGGTGAATTTTCTGGAGCAATCCACATTGTTGCACTGCTTGGAACAAAACCCTCAGGTCAGTACTTTTGGTAGGAAAAAAACCCTGCGAGTGTTGTGTTTTTCTGAGCTGATTTGACTGTGCTTTGTAGTTAGATCATATTTTAAACTATTACTCTATTTCTCCAGGGGGCATAGTGGATTGGGCAGATCAATCATCACCCTCAGACCCCTCTGATGTAGTTCCTAGAAGTACAATTATGGCATCAAACCCAAGGTGCAGGTTTGGTATCAACGAGTAGGAGTTTAGTAGGATCTAATTACCTTCACCCAGAAAACACTAGCGGCCAAGACTGGTCAAAACAAGTACAGAAGTTGCAGATCTGCATGCACTTAGGGTGATTAACTCTGTTGAAGTGCTGCTGTGAGCCAAACACACATTCCAATGCTTGATCAATAGCTGGTGTCAATAAATACCAACACTGGAAGGAGTTAGCAGTTGAAACCCTAGAGGGTTTAGTCAAACAAATGGAGAGGCAACTTTTAGTGTGATTCAATTCAACCATAAGGCATCACCCAAGCACATAAATCGTCCATTACAAGTAAGATCTGGGCACCTATTGCTCTTGCACATGAGATTGCTGTCAAAACTTGATCGCTCATTCTGTGAAGGGATTAGAAAAGAATCTGATTTGATGGTAATTTTAATGTACTGCAGTTGTATTCTTGTGAAATAAATTAACAATATTGTCATTAAGAAGTGCACATTTCTTTCCAGATCTAAGTTTGTTGTCATTTGCAAATTTTAATAGTGACTTGATGCTATTTTGAGTATATTTGTGGGGTGAATTTGTTATCTGTTGTCCCTGAATATCATACACTAGGGTTTAGTAGTGTTTTGATAGCTGCTGTTTGAATTTTTTAAGCTGGATCATAGAAGTAAACACTAGCAACATCACTCTGGTATCAAAGCCACCTTTTATGCTAGCTTGTGGGGTTGTGTAATGCAGATTCATGCAAGGGAAAAGAAAAAGGAAAGAAGGAATCATGAATAATCGTGGTGAAGAGGCAAACCTTTCAGATGTCATTAGCCATGAAAATAGGGAGTTGGCTAGAGAGTTTCAATCCTCCATGAGAGAGTCTAGATTGGAAATAGTTAGGATCTTGAGGGAAGTGAATCATCAATGGAATGCCACTAGATCAAAATCAGAATATGGTAGAAGGGAGCAATTCAAGACAGGGTCTCAACAAACCCTCCTATGAAGACAGTCCAAGCCCAACTTTTTTGAAGGGAAAGAGAAGGTCCAATTGAGAAGGAGCAACCCAAAAGCTGACATGGCGAGGTATCATGAAGAATATAATTCTTTAAGTCAAGCAATTCGTAATGATTTATCTTTTGATGAGTTCTATGAATTAAAGATGACGAGGAGCTCAAGAAGAGGAAGAACAAGCGTGTTGGTGAAGAAAGAGGAAAGGTCAGAATGAAAATGAAAAGAAGTTACTAAGAAGGAGATTAATGAGCATGAGTCCAGGAACCCCAAAGAATAGTCAAACACAGAGCAAAAGTTTGATAAGTTAAGGTGGAAAAAGCATTGCTTGTTGAACACAAAGAGGCTAAGATAGAAACAAGAGTTCCAACCCATGAACTACCCATCACTCTACCAAAAGGAGAGCTGTTCCAGCAAGTAATTAATTTTCAGATTCACCGTGTTGAGGAGCATGCAAGTGAGGAGGATGTTTTAGTTAATTCTAATGTTGAGATTCTAAGTCACAAGAGTGCTTGTGTTGGAGTGAGTCTCTCAAAAGGATCTAACCCTAAAGAAGATAAGGACTCTAATTACTCCCATCATTTCAGCTCAAGGTATGGGAATAATAGCATAGATCTATTTCACATTTTCCGTCATGAAAAACATCTTTATATGGAAAATGTGGAGGGGTACAAAAATTCTTTTGTCCAAAATTGCCTATACATTTTGATATGGGATCTAGGAGGTTGTTTATCTTTGATGAGGGATATTCAAAAGTTTGATTTTGGTCCCTTATCTCTTGCAACATTGAAAGCGGACTCAACCTATGCTTTTGATGGAAATCCGTTATCTTAGTGCTCTATATTCAATGATACTGAAAGTTTTGCAACTAGCTTATCATAGTTTGAGGATGTCTTGAATATGATGTAACTAGAACACTATCTTCAGTTAAAGCAAGTAAGTCAGATGAAAGGAAATTTTATATTTTTATTGGAATAAAAACATTACATCTCTATGCAAAGACAAGAGAAGATAAACAAGCACGGATGGATGTTTTGTGCCACAAAAGAGTCACTTCCTAGGAGATGGATTGGTTAGTTGCTTCAACAGAGTCTTAGGGAATAGCAATTTTGAGAGAAGCATGGAGAAATAACATATGCTTGATTAAAAGGTTAAGACATGTACAAGCAGAAAAGAATGGTGAGTTTGAACAAGAGGATAAGTCTTTCCTAGTTGTTGACAAAGATTTTAATGGTCTCATTGCAGGAGAGGGCATAGTGGTTGGAATTACAAATGATTTTGAATTATTCACTCAATTGAACACCGACAATTATCGTCATAAGCACCTTGATGTGAAATTTGTATTGGGGATGGATTCTAAGCATGTTCCTACATATTATGATGAGTGAATGTAATGTCCCCTTCTTAGCACTAGTCCTTTTTGAGACCTTAAGCCTATTTTGTAGACCCGTAGGCTAGTTGGAGGCGAAATTACGGTCTCCTATTTTCTAGGAGGTATCTTTTTGAGTTTTTGGGGGATGGTTGTAGGAGTTTGCCAATTTGTTTTCTGGGTCTTTCTAGGTTTTTAGAGGGCTTCAATGGGCTATCACATGAATTTCCATCAGTGACTATTTCTGGACTTACTTTTTTTAGTAAGTTACGATGGCTACTCAGAATGTGCTCAAATGTTGTTTGGAGTCACTATTTTTAGTAGAATGCTATTTATAGTAAGTGCTATTTTTGGCAATGTCGTTTGGCAGCAATTCAACACTCAGTTGCTATTTTTGGCAATGTGGCAGTGCAGTATTAGCAAAGGCTTCTCCAATTTTCTTGGAGTTCAGAAAAGGAAAGTTTAATAACTTATGTTATTTTCTAATGTTGCTTTTTGGCCCCCATGCCTAGGATTTATAACTTAAGTTGTTTTAAAAAGTGGGCCTCATATTTGGAATCCAATATTCGAGATTATTGCAATTTTAAAAGGTTTATTGATGCAAGTAAAGTTGGACACCAAGTTTGATAAGTCAAAGAGGTTTTTAATGAATATTATATTACTCCTCTTTTGGGGATCCCATTTTGGAGGGATTTGAGAATTTGAACTTTTGGGCTTGAGCTTATAAATACACCCCCTCTCCCTCTCATTTGGTTATCCATTTTTATCATAATGATGTTCTGCTGAAATCATTTCAGGCTCTTGCTTCGAGGTTGATACGCCTCCTAGTTCTTCTTTAGTTTCGAGTTTACAAGATAACTCCTAGTTGAACAGTGGATGCTTTTTCATTTAGAGGTTGCAGATTGAGCTTCATTGGTCATGGCTTCTTTCATGTTTTTCGATATTGTGGGTTTTTATGTTTTCTGACATTTTGGTGTGGGTGTGAGTTAGTTTTCAGTTTGATGATCAGTTCAAAGTGTTTTTATTAGTTTTCTAGTTGCTGGTTTGTGAAGGGCTGAAGCATGTTTATGTTCACGCTATCCTGATGAGTTGATAATATTTTGTGGGCATTGGTTCATTATCTTCCTCACTCTTGGGCGCCCCTTTGCTTGGAGTTTCATGATTTTTGGTGGAGTGGTTGGTTTTTCCTAGCTGGTCACCCTTGTTGGGAGGCCATATAGTTTGCAAGTGTTGCCTGGGGATTCATTTTGGAGTTCAGTCGCCAGTTTTAGGGAGTTTCTCAGTTGGAGGTTGGATGACTAGTCTTGCTTCGTCCACTGCAACTGATTTGGGATCATTTTGAGGTGTTTGGAGGAAGTTATGATGTTTTCTTGATGACTAATTAAGTTTTCCAGTTCGCTGCCCTGTCATATCAGACTATTGTTGCAGTGCATCAGACCTGGTATTTTCATTGTATTCTCATATTTTCATGATGCCTTATCATTATAATATCTTAGGGATGGATATCTGATACTTAGGTTTTCATATAGTCTGGTTATCTCATGATATATTGTATTAGACTCCATTTTGTAATGTTGATATAGTAGTACTGATCAGCTTTCCATTTTCGGTATTTTGTATGACACTCCCGTTGAAGAAGTGGTCAAGTTCTCTTTACTTTCTTATTGCCCATTGAAAAGTGGAATTGGCTGGTTATGCCGCCAAGTTCTTTACTTTACTTTTCCGCAGCCCACTGAAAAGTGGATGTGGCTGGCTTTGTTGCCAAGTATTTTACATTTCTCTATTGGTTGGCTTGCTGCCAATAGCTCATTGTACTTCCAGATTTGGTTTTACTTTTGTATTCAAATCCCCTTACATCGTATGCTCTCACCTTGCCCACTTTGGGATCTGGGTGATCAGAAAGTGAAGGGTTACTTCCAGTTTGCTTATCTTTACGATGGGCTAACACTAATAGGTGAAGTTTGTGTGAAAAATTTGGGAAAAAACTAAGTGGGTATATTTCAGTGAATTGGTCAATGAAGGTACAACATCTCTTCATAAACAAGAAGAAAATTGCGAAGTCAAGACTAGGTTATATCAAGAAAATGAAAGATGAGGTTTATGTGAGACAAAAACTAATGCTGATACTGAGAGAAATAATATGGTAGGCACAAAAATGTTTTCAAATGCTTGTTACAATGTCTACTGATGGGTGTTTCTCTTCATTCACAGGACCAGAACGTTCAATAGAAAATGCATGGGAGTTTGATGGATGCTCTTCAAGGTTTGTAAATGACAATACAAATGACAAAACAAAGTTGGAGGATAAAATTAACACGTTGAGCAGGGAATGGGTCATTATGCAGCAGAAAGACTTGAGGGAAGTGTCAATGCAAATGTTATATGGCAGAATTTCTCCATGGAACATGTCTGGAACTGTGCATATTTTGTATAAGTCACTTTTGTATAGTGTAATTGACAAGAGTCCTAATAAACATGAATAACTTGTAGACAATAACCGTTACTCTTTGTATTTGAAAGGACCACATGACATGATATGGTTTCATACATCGAAGCTTCAAGATGTTTTAAACTTGAAATCAAGGTCTCTTGAAGAAAAGCTTTTAGTTGGCAATACTGAATTTGGTATAGAAACTAAGTTCAAAGGCATGTGTTACCAACCTGCTGTTTCTGCTAATCATGTGCTTGAGCTAAGTATCTTGGAAGTTGGACCAATAACCTTGACCAAACTTCTAGATACTGGAAAACAATGTTTTGTGAAGTATGTTGAACATGAGGCTTCAGCATGCTCAACCTCTGGTGGAGCAGCCTAGAAGGATTGTTGGATGTCAAATTCAAAATGTTGTTTCCGGGGATGGAAACATCTGCGTTGCTAGTCCAATTTCTGATTTAAATTCTCTATGGGTGGCAGATAGGTCATAATTTAACATAGATGATACCAAAGGAAACATGAGGACTGTTTTTGCTAGGTTTGTTTGCAAGGGCTACCATAAGGTGAATTTGAGGAATGGAGAAATATTGTTAGTTTCCTTTTTCATATGCAAGACTGGGTGAATATGTCAGGGAGTTTAAGTAAGCACACCACAGAGATGATGATTTTGCACTTATAGATGCAAATATGAGGTTTGTCCTTGAGCAGAAAGATCAAATTTGGTCTATTATTGATGTATTTATGGTCTATGGTGGAGTTGCTCTAGTATCTGTAGTGAGGACCGGGACATCCAAAACAACCAGCTCACGTGAAGTAGATAGCACTGACTTGCGATCATGGAGACTTCTAGGAGAAAATGCCCAACTCAAGGTGCAATTAGCTGAAGAGAGAAAGGTATCAAATGTATACAATGGTTTCATTGCAAAAATTCTTGAACTTAATGATGGAGAAAGAAGAATTAGGTATACACCAAAGGAAATATGGATGCGACTACCACTAATGCAAGAAAGTGAATGAAATCTAAAAAAAGAGAACACTTTTTTCCTTTGTTCCAAAACACTGTTAGACATTTTGCTTAATCATTTCAGAGATCAACTTGAAAAAGTATTGACTCAAGCATCTAGTGAACATGCAGAAGTTCACTTCTATAATACCATGGTAATGGGCATAGTATTGACAGCCACTAAACATGCAAGAAGCATTGGAGATGCACATGCATGTATTCACACGTTATGAGACAAATACTACTATCAACGATATGACTCTTAGTGATCCAAATTTTGATTTGGAGAGGCATTTAACTCTAGAGATGGCATTCAAGGTTTTCAAGAGATTCTGCAAGAAGATAGGGAGGGTTCAATTATTGGAGACAAAGCTTGCAGGTCCAGAGTTGTATGTTGTTGAACTCAAAACTGAAGCTGATGATTTGCAAATCCTTAACATAAATTCTTCATCACATAAGGGAATTGAATTACAGACCTTGAGTAGTCAGTGTGTTTTTTACAAGAAAGAAATTGAGTTCCTTATGGAACTACTGCTAAGCAAGAAACTTACAAGCGGAATGCAATTTGTCAAGATTCAAAAGGCAAATTTAGTTAACTCACAGTCCAAGAAATTGGGTAGATGGACATACAAACTCCCAAGAATGAATTGGGATTTTGGCCTTACAAGATTAACATTCAATAAATTGCTTGAGGACATGCAATATTTTGGTCATGAGAATTGTCTTTTTCCCTTCCCTTAATTGGGGTAATACTATTATTTTGTCTTTACAAGAAAGAAATTAAGTTCCTTATGGAACTACTGCTAAGCAAGAAACTTACAAGCGGAATGCAATTTGTCAAGATTCAAAAGGAAAATGTAGTTAACTCACAGTCCAAGAAATTGCGTAGATGGACATACAAACTCCCAAGAATGAATTGGTATTTTGGCCTTACAAGATTAACATTCAATAAATTGCTTGAGGACATGCAATATTTTGGTCATGAGGATTGTCATGTCCCCTTCACTTAATTGGGGTAATACTATTATTTTGTTTTTAATAAAAGTGTTTACAAAAACTATACTAATAATATAAAATACTAAAATATAACATAAAATAATAAAATAAAATAAAATGCTTAATTTAAATTTGTGCTTCAGCGCAAGGGGTTGAGCTTAATTGGTTAAAGCATTGATTTTTCATTGTGGAGATCCAAGTTCAAATCCCAAAGGGACATCTAGTTTGGAATTCTAAGTTGTGACTATTGTTCTTCCATAGTTGGCTTCTAATGTGGAAGTGGTTTCTAAATAAGTGGATTTCTAAGTTGTTTGAAAGGAGCTATTATTTGTCTCATGGTTGTGCTTGCAAGAGCTTGTGTTGATCTAATGTTAATGCTCGTATGAGCAAAAATAATTGTAAACAATAATCAATATATAAAAATATTTGGATGCCAATATTTGGGCCCTAGGACCTAATTTCAAACAGATGTTTAGGTGGCACTGCTATTTCATTTTAGGCGTCTCATTTTTAAGAAAATCTTTTGGAGCAATCACATTCTTGCACTGCTTGGGACGAAACCCTCAAGGCAGTACTTCTGGTGGGATGAAAATCCTGCCAGTGTTGTCTTTTTCTAAGTTGACTCAACTGTGGTTTGCAGCTGGATCATATTTTAAACTATTGATCTATTTCTTCAGGTGGCGTAGTGGACTGGGAAAACTGATTTATCACCCTCAGAACCCCTGGTGTAGTTCCTAGAAGCATAATTATAGCATCAAATCCCAGGTGCATTTGTGGTATCAACATGCAGGAGTTTAGTGGGATCCAATTACCTTCACCCAGCAAATCCTAGTGGCCAGTACTGGTCAAAACCAGTACAGTAGTTGCAGATCTTCATGCACTTGGGGTGATTAACTCTGTTGAAGTGCTTCTGTGAGCCAACCGCACATTCCAATGCTTGATCAATAGCCGGTGTCAATAAATACCAACACTGAAAGGAGTTAGCAGTTGAAACCCTAGAGGGTTTAGTCAAACAAATGGAGAGGCAACTTTTAGTGTGGTTCAGGTCAACTGTAAGGCATCCCCCAGGCACACCAATCATCCATTACAAATAAGATCTGGGTGTCTATTGCTCTTACACATGAGATTGCTGTCAAAACAACTTGATTGCTCATTCTGTTAAAGGATTATAGGCATCTGATTTGTGGGTGATTCTAATGTACTGCAGTTGTATTCTGGTGAGATAAATTAACAACATTGTCATAAAAAAAGAGCATATTTCGTCCCAGATCTGAATTTGTTGTCATTTGCAAAATTTAACAGTGTCTTGATTTTATTTTGAGTAAATATGTGGTGTGAATTTTTTATCTGATGTCCCTGAATATCATACACTAGGGTTTAGCAATGTTTTGACAACTTTTGACTTTATTTAAGCTGTGTCGTAAGAGTAAACCCTCAGGACATTACACAATCAAATGTTAGTAAACCAATAATGAGAAATTTAACGCGAATATTGTGAAGGTCTTGTAGGTGCTTTTATAATAATAAACCATGCAAGATTCGAACAGAAACATCATAGATAACTACTCCCATCACAATCTTGTATGCCACCTAACAACTATGCAGGTTGTTAACATTATGGATAACCAATAATATCAAATTCAAAGTCAAATATAACCAAGGTCTCTCATAAGAGGATAATGCTACAACTAATAGAAGATCAGTCAACATCAATATTATAAGCGATTCCCATTGTAAAAACAAAATATATTTCAATGGGCAATAGTAGATTCAAAATGAACATCATGAGTGAAAATCCCCTCTACTTGAATTGCCACAAAGGATCATATTGTAAAAAATAAATAATACAATGACACATATTAAGTAGATTATTGAAATTGATGAGATACAATAACACATATTAAGTAGATTATTGAAATTGATGAGATACAATAACACATAACCAACAACATTAGATAGAGGCTACAGTGGATTCTTTCAAACTCCAATTTTAATTTGTTTTTTTGCAACTCAAGCCTAGCATCATAATCAAATGCATCCAGTTCAGCACAGTAGCAAGCATTATAAACATTGTGCAACCTAAAATAGAAGCAAATATATTGACAACATATATTAACGTAGCCATCCAGTATTGCAGCCCTTAGCAACGTGGTACCAACAATATTTTAGTGCATTCTGTAAAGAACATTCTTAGATTTGTCAGTCTTCAATTACGCAAGTGGATGAGAAAAGAGACGAGTCGGCAAATGTGGGCTATGAGAGGATCAATGTAAAGGTTGACTATTTCTCGTTTTGATTCAATAAAATCAAATAATGTTAATGTTTCATCATAAACATTAAGTTATATTTTAATATAATGTGCAAGCATTTAATATGTGTGTAACCATTATTAAATATTGTTCGAACATATGTGGCTTCGGCCAGCATTATACAAGTGATGGAACACATCTTTGGAGCTTTCTGTAGAGTGCTCAACTACTTTTCATGTGGTCGCCCCTCTGCTGTGTAAAGGAGCTTCATTTTAAGAGTTTCTTTTGTAGGCTTCAATTTCAAAATCAAATTGTGGATATCAAAGATGTAAATTGGCAAGGATGATATGTGATTGTTTCACTAAATTAGGACAGTATCTCACTGTTTGTATGCTGTTGTTACTTGATGTATTTGGCTTTTTGACTGCTGAAAAAAGCTTTTTGTCATTTGCTGTCACAGTTTTCTGATTACTGCAACTCTTGTTTTGTTTATCCAATAAATTTTTTTTCTTTGAAGCCAACATGGGAATATGGTAGAGCAAGTAATAGCGCAACATCTAAGGGAATGCCAACAGATGTGCAATGTGGCAGCAGGTTTTTCAAATGACACAAGCTATATAGCAGCAAGAAATACAAAGAAGGCCACCCCAACTCAGATTTAAAAATTTACGTGGAGCATGAACATGGCACAATGGAATGTATGATAGTAAAGTTTTTCTGAAGATTGTGAAAAGTTTCTCCATGTAAGACAAAGTTTGCGCCATTGGCTCGTGAGGGTACGAGTTTTCAGATAGGGACATTTTGATGATAAAACAAGTTTGCATTGTCCAATTAAAACCTCATCGAACGGATGCCACATTATTTGAAACCTTTTCCCATTCTCGTTAGAAAATATTGTGCCATTGGCGAGATCAAGATGTGATGGAATTGGTGAGGTCGTGTCCAATAGAAAGGTTTGGCTCCTGTAAATAAAGGTAATTAATTTAATTAAAATCATTTCAATAAAAATAAAATGTGGGGACCATCGATTATACAAGTGATGATTTTATTTTCAAATTATTTTATGAAAGCTTTAAGGGTGAGGTAAATAAATAAGGAAGAGATGAAAAGCTAAAGAAAGAGTTCCTACACAAAATAATAGCAAAGTGAAAGCTTAAGATGAGATAAATGATCGGGGAGGAAATAATGTGGTGGCCGCTTGGAGAAAAGAAAGACTTAGGGTTTTAGTTGGTAGAGGAGAATGTGCAACCACAATGAGATGGTGCATTCTATTTTTATTGTTAATAATATTATAACTATAGGAATGGTTATTCAGCTGTTACTAGTTTTTGGGTTGGGTATTTTATTCAACTAAGTATTCTCTTGTATGCATTTTTGGATGATGATTAAGAAAATAATGCTCATTGCTCATTTTACATTGAATGATTTTATTTTGATATTCAAAGGATTATATGTTTTTGTTCTTGTGAAGTTGAGATTGTAAAGAAGTTGTAGAAAGGAGTAGTGCCCTAATAGAGAAACATTGATAGAATCAATGACACTATATTCATAAAGGTAAAGTGGGAATTACATAAATCCCTAGCCCTAGTGTGAATCATGAATGCTAGCATTTTGTTAAAAAAAATATCAATTGTAAAAGAAGTAGAATCATGGTAGAATGAAAGTGTGAAGCTAAAACATCTACCACAAGAGAAGCAATTTGATCGAACTTGGTGGGAAGACAATCCACTATGTGAAAGGGCCATCGAAACCCATGTTAAAGCCATCACAACATATAGATTCTCTGCTTGTCATTAAAATTCTTTGGCATATAAATAGTGACTTGTTCCTTGCATGTGCCGATCGCCATTGAAGCAAAGATGCCTAAAACACATATCATGTTGCTACAGGAAGTAGTATTTTTGTGACATAAAAATAAAAGGTGCATTCTTTTTTTAGCAAATCTTATTTTTTATTAAGTTTGAGATATAAGGAAGCAATGCTTTAGGGTTGGAAAGAATTTAGTATTTTAATTCTTTTAAAATTGAAATAAAAGTGCATATTACTATAGTATTCGAAAAATAGGCAAAAACTCTATTAATTTCATTTATTATAATTTTTTGAAGCAAAAAAAAGGAAAAACAAAGTCTTTATCACAAGCTATTCTTTTGTTATATTTCGTAACAACAATCACAATGTTTGGTATAAACAATGCCTTTGATTCACATTTATATGTAATATTGTCATGTTGAATTATTGCATAATTTAACACCTTAAATAGCTGCACCAATGATGTACGTGGCATTGACCTTGTAGTTTGTTTAAATGAGGACCCCCCTCCTTCAATTGTTTCTAGCCTGCAATGATAAGGACCCTCTATATCCAATAAAATGACTTCCATTGCTCCTAAATTAATGCTTCCTAACTTGTAGCTATTAATATAAGTGATTTTTTCTTCCTAGAAAACCAGGGTCCAAACTTAACATGACTTTGAGGATTTGTGGGATATAGTTTTTAGAACCATAAGACCCACATAAGTTGGATCAAGCATAATCAATATGATAAGGCCAATCAAAAGGCCAAATTGATAATCTTGTTCAATGTTTTCGATGAGGTTCAACTTGACATACGAACAATCACAACAATCACAACTACCAAAGAAGCCTCAAATTGCCTCAAGATAGTATATGAATCCAAAACTTAAGATGAAATTATTCTTTTGTAGTTTCAACTATATTGTTTGCAAATGCAAAATGGAGAGAATTTATAAAGCTTTTTCAAAAGAGTTTAGATACTAGGACACCATTGCAAGTGTTACAGGGAAATTGTGTCAAATGGCTCTTTCGTGCCCATTCTTTTCGGAGCATTGTGTCTTGCTTTATGCATGCTTGTTACATATTTCAATGTGGCTAGTAGAAAGCCATTGTTTGAGGAGTAGATGAATTTGTTTCAATAAGAAGAGGTTATTCATGATGAAACCTCTTAATTCCTAGACAATCAATCCCTCACATCTCAATATAAGGAAAAGCAACCCAAACATCAAAATAGTCAAGTAGGTTCATCCAAATACAAACAAGAAAATTCCATTGCACAAAAAAAGAAGTGTCATTTGTGGGAAGAAGGGGCACAATTTGTAGGATTGTTGGTACAATTCATTTTGCAATAATGAATTTGGGAAACACAAGGCACACATGCATTCTTAGAGAGATAAGAAGAAGAATCCCTATTGGCAGAAAAAGAACAAAATATAGGAATGTTGCTTTTATAAGTGATTATAATGAATATTTGTGTATGTTGTAGAGACTTAGGCTTCCACTTTTGATAGTCTTATTTGATATGTTGATCAAGATTCACATGTCAACTTACAAACATGTTAATTATTAGAGCACGACTTGAAGGTTATAATGGCGAGAAACTTTGTCTCATTCAAGATATGACTTGTAGGGGTGAAGTTGTTGCACATGCCTTAGGGGTTGACAAAATGTTTGAATTTGATGTTAGTTATAAAGATAATCCCTTGGTGTAGAAATTATTTCATTTAGTACATGTTGGTATAAAACATTTGGTCATCTTAATTTGGGCTATGTTCTTGTATTAAGTAAGAGATACATGGATCGAGGACTTCCCCCCATGAAGAAAATATAACTTCTTTGTTTGAATAGCTTTGTTGAGAAGCAACATTAGGTTCCATTTCCTACTCTAGAAACATGAGCTTATGAGCCCTTGGATTTGGTGCACAACAATTTGTATGAACTCATCATACCTACTTGTAATCATGCCCCATACTTTTTGAGTTTTGTGGATGACTTTTCAAGAAGAATGTGGTTCTATTGCTTGACATCCAAACATCAAGCTTTTAGAAAATTCAAATAATTTTGAGCCCTTACAGGATGGTCATCTTATCACTCTCTCAAAGCCATCCATTTAGATCGATGAGGGGAATTCACTAGTTTGGAATTTTCACACTATCTTAGACATGACATCAAAAGATAATTCAAATTGGCCATTGCATATTGTGCCAACAAAGTGGTGTTAAAGGAGTTGTAATTGTACCATAATAGAAAAGGTGTGATGCATGTAGATTTGGCTTTTGTATCCCAGGTTGAAGCACGTGATGCAATTCGATGTGGTTTCGGAAGTTTTGAACTGGCTTTGGGTGATGCACGCAATGCAATTCGATGTGATTTTGAAACTATTGAACTGGCCTTGCGTGATGCACAAGATACAATTTGGTGTGGTTTTGGAAGTCTTAAACTCACCTTGGGTGATGCACGTGATGCAATTCGGTGTGGTTTCAGAAGTTTTGAACTTGCCTTGGGTGATGCACGTGATACAATTCAGTGTGGTTTTAGAAGTCTTGAACTCGCCTTAGGTGATGCATGCGATGCAATTCAATCTTTTTTAGGAGTCTTGAATTGGCCTTGGGTGATGCACACGATGCAATTCAGTGTTGTTTTGGAAGTTCTGAAGTGGCATTGATGGAGCACGAGATGCAATTCGGTGTGGTTTCAGATGTCTTGAACTGAACTTGGTTGATGCACGTGATGCAAGTGTGGTTTTGGAAGTCTTGAATTGGCCTTGGGTGGTGTACGCAATGCAATTCAGTGTGGTGTCAGAAGTCTTGAAATAGCATTGGGTGATGTACGCGTTGCAATTCGGTGTGGTTTTAGACATCTTGAATTGGCCTTAGGTGATGTATGCGATGCAATTTGGTGTGGTTCAAGACTTTTGAAACCACACTGAATTGTACCGCGTGCATCACCAAAGGCCAGTTCAAGACTTCTAAGCTCACAATGCAATTCGGTGTGTTTTCAGAAGTCTTGAATTGGCCTTGGGTGATTCACGCGATGCAATTCAGTGTGGTTTCAAAAGTTTTGAACTGGCCTTGTGTTTTGTACGTGATGTAATTCGGTGTGGTTTTAGAAGTCTTGAACTAGCATTGGGTGATCCACGCATTGCAGTTCGGTGTGGTTTTAGAAATCTTGAATTGGCCTTAGGTGATGGACGCGATGCAATTCGGTGTGGTTCAAGACTTACTACACCACACCGAATTGTACCGCATGCATCACCGAAGGTAAGTTCAAGACTTGTAAGCAAGCGATGCAGTTCAGTGTGGTTTCAAAAGTTTAGAACTAGTTGGGTGATGTACGCAATGCAATTCGGTGTGGTTTCAGAAGTCTTGAACTGGCCTTGGGTGATGCACGTGATGCAATTCGGTGTGGTTTCAGAAGTCTTCAACTGGCCTTGGGTGATGCATGCGATGCAATTTAGTGTGGTTTTGGAAGTCTTGAACTAGTATTGGATGGTGCATGCGATGCAATTCGATGTGGTTTCCGATGTTTTGAACTAGCCTTGGGTGGTCCATGCAATGTAGTTCGGTGTGGTTTTGAAAGTCTTGAACTAGCATTGGGTGATGCATGCGATACAATTTGGTGAGGTTTCAGAAGTCTTGAACTCACTTTGGGTGATGCACACGATGTGATTTGGTGTGGTTTCAGAAGTCTTGAATTGGCCTTGGGTGGTGCATGCGATGCGATTCAGTGTGGTTTCGAAAGTCTTGAAATGACCTTGGGTGGTGCATGCGATGCAATTCGGTGTTGTTTTGGAAATCTTGAACTGGCGTTGGGTGGTGCACACAATGTAATTTAGTGTGGTTTCAGAAAACTTGAACTAAATTTGGGTGGAGCACGCGATGCAATTCGGTGTGGTTTTAGAAGTCTTGAACTAGATGTGGGTGGTGCACATGATGCAATTCGGTGTGGTTTTAAAAGTCTTGAACTGAGATTGGTTGATGCATGCAATGTAATTCGGTGTGGTTTCGTAAGACTTGAACTCGCTTTGGGTGATGCACGCGATGCAATTGAGTGTGGTTTCAGAAGTCTTTAACTGACCATGGGTGATGCAAGTGATGTGATTTGGTTTGGTTTGAGAAGTCTTGAACTGACCTTGGGTGGTGCATGCGATGTGATTCGGTGTGGTTTCAAAAGTCTTGAATTGGTCTTAGGTGGTGCACACGATTCAATTCAGCGTGGTATTAGAAGTCTTGAACTAGCATTGGGTGATGCACGCGTTGCTATTCGGTGTGGTTTCAAAAATCTTGAATTGGCCTAAGGTGATGCACGCGATGCAATTCGGTGTGGTTTCAGAAGTCTTCAATTGGATTTGGGTGGTGCATGCAATGCAATTCGGTGTGGTTTCAAAAGTCTTGAATTGGCTTTGGGTGATTCAAGTGACACAATTTGGTGTTGTTTTGGAAGTCTTGAACTTGGCTTGGGTAATGCATGTGATGCAATTCGGTCTAATTTTAGAATTTTTGAACTGGCCTTGGCTGATGCACGTGATGCAATTTGATGTGGTTTGAAAGTTTTGAACTGGCTTTGGGTGATGCACGCGATGCAGTTCAGTGTGGTTTTGGAAGTCTTGAATTGGCCTTGGGTGATGCACGCGATACAATTCAGTGTGGTTTCAGAAGCCTTGAACTAGCCTTGGGGTGGTGCATGCGATGCAATTCGGTGTGATTTCAAAAGTCTTGAACTGCCCTTGGATGGTGTGCACGATGCAATTTGGTGTGGTTTCAAATGTCTTGAACTGGCCTTGGGTGGTGCAAGCGATGCAATTCAATGTGGTTTTGGAAGTCTTGAACTAGTTTTGGGTGGTGCATGCGATGCAATTCGGTGTGGTTTTAGAAGTCTTGAACTATCATTGGGTGATGCAAATGATGCAATTCGGTGTGGTTTCAAAAGTCTTGAACTCGCTTTGGGTAATGCACACAATGCAATTCGGTGTGGTTTCGAAAGTCTTGAACTGGCCTTGGGTGATGCACGCAATGCAATTCGGTGTAGATTTAGAAGTCTTGCACTGACATTGGGTGATGCAAGCAATGCAATTTGGTGTGGTTTCAGAATTCTTGAACTGGCCTTGGGTACTGCACGCGATGCAATTCGGTGCAGTTTCAGAAGTCTGGAACTGGCCTTTGGTGATGCACGCGATGCAATTCAGTGTGGTTTCAGAAGTTTTGAACTGGCCTTGGGTGATGCATACGATGCAATTCAGTGTGGTTTTGGAAGTCTTGAATTGGCCTTGGGTGATACACGCGATATAATTTGGCGTGGTTTCAGAAGTCTTGAACTGGCCTTGTGTGCTGTACATGATGTAATTCGGTGTGGTTTCAGAAATCTTGAACTAGCATTGGGTGATGCATGCGTTGCAATTCAGTGTGATTTTAGAAATCTTGAATTGGCTTGAGGTGATGGATGCGATTCAATTCGGTGTGGTTCAAGGCTTACTAAACCACACCGAATTGTACCGCGTGCATCATTTAAGGCAAGTTCAAGACTTGTAAGCAAGTGGTGCAATTCAGTGTGGTTTCAGAAGTTTTGAACTGGCCTTGGGTAATGTATGCAATGCAATTCGGTGTGGTTTCAGAAGTCTTGAACTGGCCTTGGGTGATGCACGCGATACAATTCAGTGTGGTTTTGGAAGTCTTGAACTAGTATTGGGTGGTGCATGCGATGCAATTCGATGTGGTTACTGAAGTCTTGAACTAGCCTTGGGTGGTCCATGCGACGCAGTTCGGTGTGGTTTTGAAAGTCTTGAATTGGCATAGGGTGATACACGCGATGCAATTCAGTGAGGTTTCAGAAGTCTTGAACTCACTTTGGGTGATGCACGCGATGTGATTTGGTGTGGTTTCAGAAGTCTTGAACTGGCCTTGAGTGGTGCACGCGATGCGATTCGGTGTGGTTTTAGAACTCTTGAAATGGCCTTGGGTGGTGCATGCAATGCAATTCAGTGTTGTTTTGGAAGTCTTGAACTGGTCTTGGGTGGTGCATGCGATGCAATTTAGTGTGGTTTCAGAAGTCTTGAACTAGATTTGGGTAGTGAACACGATGCAATTTAGTGTGGTTTTAGAAGTCTTGAACTAGATGTGGTTGGTGCAGATGATGCAATTCAACGTGGTTTCACTAGTCTTGAATTTAGTTTGGTTGATGCATGCAATGCAATTCAGTGTGGTTTTGTAAGACTTGAACTCGCCTTAGGTGATGCACACAATGCAATTGGGTGTGGTTTTGAAAGTCTTGAATTGGCCTTGGGTGATGCAAGCGATGCTCTTTGGTTTGGTTTGAGAAGTCTTGAACTGACCTTGGGTGGTGCATGCGATGCGATTCAGTGTGGTTTTAGAAGTCTTGAATTGACCTTGGGTGGTGCACGCGATCCAATTCAGCGTGGTATTAGAAATCTTAAACTAGCATTGGATGATGCATGCATTGCTATTTGGTGTGGTTTCAGAAATCTTGAATTGGCTTGAGGTGATGCAAATCGGTGTGGTTTCGAAAGTTTTGAACTGGATTTGGGTGGTGCATGCGATACAATTCAGTGTGGTTTCAAAAGTCTTGAACTGGCCTTGGGTGATTCAAGCGACGCAATTTGGTGTGGTTTCAGAAGTCTTGAACTGGCCTTGGGTAATGCGTGCGATGCAATTCGATGTGGTTTCAGAAGACTTGAATTGGCCTTGGCTGATGCA